>CAHIKZ030002151.1:50000-92500 GCA_903632075.3 Acanthosepion pharaonis
GCAATACAAAATTAATATTAAAAAATAAGAAGTAAAACCATCCCTACTTAGAGGAACAATGCGTACTATCCCTGATCTCGCCCTAACCTATAAGTGCAAACCTGATTGGGGGCCGGAGGAGTGTTTTGCGACGATCCCTATCTAATCAACATTTGCATTTTTGTACCTACATTTATATACGTTAGAAATTAAACTAAGCATAACTGACTATTAAATGATGAAAAAATTTCGCTGTTTTGGACGTCATTCTGAGATTTTCTTTATCTCCAGATCAGTGCATTTTGTTTTGCTAAGTTTCGAAAAAAATAACTTTATATAAAATTAACTATTTTTTTTAGCCATAATATTGTATGTGTTAAAATTATTAAACTGTTTAAAAAAATATCATAAGTTGATATTAAAAATTGCTTCAAAAACTTTGCTGATTTTTTAAAAATTTATATATATATATATATATATATATATATATATATATATATATATATAATGAAAAGGGAGTCCTTAGAAATCGATTGCTAATAAATTTGTTTCATTGTGTCACTTGAAAAAATATTACTAATGGAATTTTCAGGACTCCACTTTAATTATTATTATTATTATTATTTTGCTCTGTTCTTACATTGAGCTCTCTTTGTATTTATATTCTCTTGTAATTATCCCTACTAATGATCTAATAATATGTATCTAATATATATATATATATATATATATATATATATATATAGACATACATACATATATATAAATGGCGCACACGCGTGTAAGTGTGTGGTGTTGGAGAAAATAAATGTAATGAGGTTAGATAATGGTTTAGTTTCGTGTTGCCTTTTCTTAAACACGTCGCTAGAAATGGTTGAAGATCCTCGCCTACAATGCTATTTAACCCATAGTGGGGCGAGCAGAAATTCATTGTGTGAAAGAGAACACAACAGACGAGGCGTGATTTTACATTTCCATTATTGCTACCTGGGCTTAAATAAACTCTCCTTTTATTTAATCTCTAGCGCTTGGGGGGTCATAGTATATATATTTTATATATATATATATATATATATATATATATATATATATACAAAATTTCATTCTCAAGTATGAATAGCGTTTAACGAACATCAGTATCAGATATGAGTAGATTTTAAAAATGAAAAGAAATAGAGGAGGAAGAAGAAAAAGAAGAGGAGAATGGAGAAGAAGAGAGAGACACAAGAAAATTGGAAGAAGGAGAAAGAGGAGATGTAAAAAGAGCAAAGAAGAAGAAGGAGGAAAAGGAGGAGAAAGAAAATAGAGAAAGTAGTAGTATAGTAGTAGTAGTAGTAGTAGTAGTAAGAAGAAGAAGAAGAGAGAAAAGAAGAAGAAGAAGAAGAAGAAGAAGAAGAAGAAGAAGAAGAAGAAGAAGAAGAAGAAGAGGAAAAAGTGTAGGTGGGGGAGCTAGAAATTAGGAGAAAGGAGAAAAGAAGAAGACGATGAAAAAATTAAGAGAAAGAAGATAAAGAAGTTGTAGAAAAAAAGCGAAGAAGAGGAAGCTGTAGAAGAAGAAGAAGAAGAAGAAGAGAAAGAAAGAAAGAAAAAAATAAAGCGGCGAATGAGTATGAAGAAAAATCAGAAGTGGGTGAATGAAGGAAATGGAATGTATGAAGAAAAAGAATTCTAGAAGATGGAATATAAAGAGAAAGAAAAGATAGAGAAACAAGAAAAATGAACAGGAATAAGATAAAGAAAAAGAAAAGACGAAGAAGAGGCAAGTATAGAAGAAGAAGAAGAAGACGTGAAAGCGGAAGAAAGAAAAAGAGAATGAAAGAGGAAGAATGAAAAGAAGATGAAGAAAGAAAGAAAGAAAGAAAGAAGCGAAAGATGAAGAATGAAAAGAAAGAAGAGAAGATGAAAGAAATTGAGACGTGATAGGGTAAGAAGAAAAAGAAGAAGGAAGTAAAGAAGAAGAAAGAAAATAAGAAAAAGAAAGAAAATGAGAAACTATGAAGGAAGAAAAAGAAAAAAGAAGAAGAAAATAAAAAAAGAAAGAAACGAAGCCTTGCTTATTTTCTGGAATATTTTCATTATCAGTCCTAATAATTTAAAAAAGAAATTAAATATTTCTTAATGGAAGAGGAAATCTATTATTGCCTCCTAGTCTTTCGCCCAATGATCTAACCACACAGCCATCCCTCTCAAATTCGCTATGTGTGCTTACTCGTTAATTATTTACTTTGTACTGTGTACCCAGTGACCTCCATTTAAGGATAATTTTGAATTGGGAAAAAGACAAACTATTAGCTGTGGGTCATTTAGAATTTTTCTTCCTATCCTCTCGTCCAACTACACACGAAAAGCTATGAAAACACGCGAATGTTTTTATTCACTTAATTTTATACAAGCGTTCGCATATCAGGAAAAGCAAACATTGAACGGCTGGGTCCTGTCAAAGCTGATAATGGATATAACAGCGTTTTTTCCTGATACAACTTACGCGAGTGAGTGTCATCTGATTTTCCCATTCAATCATTTTCATGTGCGACTGACGAAACATTTTGTCAAGATGTACGGCGATAGGAAAATGAGCATAGGGAGAATTGGATCCATGCCTTTCCCATGTTATTCGTAAAATTACGTGAAGTTTTAACAATTAATGAATAAAGTTCATGTTAGTTATGCAATTTACAAATTCAAATGTCAGTGAGATGTTGACCATAAAGGGAGAACTGGTCACAGGTTGCAAACACGGTTTACCCAACACTTTCCAGCCGAAATTAGTAAGGGAAAAGTGGACAATCTACATTGGCGCGCTAATGTGTCCGGCTCAGCGATAGCTGAACATTTGAGTAAAACCCAGCAGTGTGCTTGGTTTTATAGCCCGGACATATTCTCAGAGCTGATTAAGGTTAATATCGATTCTTATCTAAAGATTTTTGCCTTCAATATATATTAAGTCCTACCAACCATCTCTCTGTCAACAGAAGAAGTGGTTGGTGGGCTCAAAGGCAATTAGACTTTAATATTATATTTGTTGTTTGTATCGAATCACTCAAAGGTTCGTGCTTGATTTTTATTCTTAATATAAAATGATCACAACTTGACAATGGTGTTTGTTTTGATGCTGACTTCTGGTATGTTCTAGATTGAATCTTTGCATCGGTCTTTTGCGAGTAAGGCTTTGTTGAATGTTGAAGTTTTGTTCACAAATGAATGGCTTATAGAGGCTGAAAATTTGCACTTTCCCCATATTATAGGATAATATAAATTTCGGAAATGATTAAGCTCTGGAACTACGAAAAAACTATCCGGAATGTTTATCTGTATCGTGGTCGGACTGTGGTTTGGCCTATTTAGTTAGGACGATTTTAACCTAAACGATCGATCACGCATTGGAAAAAACTTCGACGTCAAGAAAGACGCTCTGATTGAAATTGTGGCGAAAATTTCGACGAAAGAGAATGGTAAGAGTTTAAAAATCGATATCTGAGCTGCCTTTCGCCAAAAAGCATGCGTTCAAGAAAAACGGCTGATTTTGGCGAATCGATAAGGGGTCATTTTCCACCACGACAACGCAAGATAGCATGTGGCAAAACAGACCTTGCGGGAAGCATAAAGAGTTGATATGTAAAATCCTCCAGCACCCGCCATATTCACCTGACTTCGGATTCTCATGTGTTTCTGTCTCACAATGTTCTTCTTCTTCAAAAGAAAGAAAAACAGGAAGCAGCTTGTAAAACGATGGGGGTGGGGGCGTTTGCTAAAATCAAGGGAAACTATTTTTTTCTACGTAACATTTTGGTTTTTCATTTTCTGCAGGCAATAAGGTTACAAGAGTTGGGCTAACAGTGTGGATCTCATTCAATACACCATGCAGGATGGCATAAAATTTAGTGTGCTAAATCAGATATTAAATTTTAAAGATGCCAATTTCTATCAGGTTGGAACGAAAGATACGATTACAGTGGAAGCCCGTTCGTAACCCGAAATGTTCGTAAACCGAAATTACATTGACATTTCTACAAATATTTTAATAGTCTGTCTATATTCCTGAGATGAGTTATTATGTACATTATTTACATTACTCGGACTATTGTCCTCATCTTTGTCACCATATTTATCACAACGTTTCGGCCGATGCACGCTTCGGCCTTCTTCAAGTTGTTGGAATGTCGAACTGAACACCATTGCAAAATTCGTAAACTTAAGGCATCAGCACATATGCTAGGCCACAAAAATCTCCTGAGCCGACCAAGCATAGAAATAAATACAATATGAGAACCAGTAATAAGGAGTGCCAGAGAAAAGCAATGATAACAACAATGTTGCAATATGAGCTCTGGTAAAACATGTAATGATAACAGCAAAATTGCCATATGAGCACAGGTAAAAATGGTTGCTGATGACATTAGGTTTATAATACCCAGAAATTCATACCTAGATGTCCTCAAGAACACATGTCACAGTGGATAAATGCGTTGGTTAGATCCAGTGACAGGACCCAAAGAGTGTGAGTTCAATACCCGGTTAAGGCAGTGGAGAACTTCAGAGATAAATTAACAGGAGTTAACTGATAACTGACATCCATCAAACAATGAACTAGAACAGTCTACCTATTGCGACATTCCAACCACCTGAAGAAGGCCGGATCGTACATCGGCCGAAACGTTGTAATAAATATGGCGACAAAGATGAGTTCGAATAATGTAAAAATTTTCTGACGAGCTTTCTTGGTGACTTAAATACATGGATTTAAGCATGCTACTAGAGTGGCATCTAGGTCCCACCCGATTACTGTTTCAATAGCTAAATGCAACCCCCTCTTCTACTCCAACAGATTTTTTTTCTCGCACTTCCCGCCTATCGAACTTAACTTCCGTTTCCTTGCTTCCCTGATAACAACAATCTTCAAAATTTAAATGCAACGTCAATCACCAACCTTTTATGCGAAGTAGTGTGGAATCTCGAAATGTTGATTATGTTTTTATTTACTCTTTGAGTTACATCTGATAACCATTTTAGTTGTTGCTGCTATTGGTAGTCCTCAAGTGATATGGTTTTTGTTATTTGGTACACCACTAAAATCTTAACCGTTATGTTTAGGGTCAATCGCTACCTGTTCTACATATCCCCATAAAATTACTTAATTAACTAATCCACTACCTTGAGTAGCTCTTGGGCCTTTTCTGGGGTGAGTAACTGAGTAAAACAATAATGTTTATGTGTTTGAATTATAAGCGTATTTTACTGAGATGGAAATGATAATATTAACCGTTTCCCTATAAATAATAATTTGATATTCATTAACCGTACTTTCACTTTCATTTCATGTACCCCCCCGCCCTCTGCGATTTAGTATCATTTCCTCCTTGTTTGGGGGTAAAATGATTAAAGAAATAAATAAAAGGTAATATTTGACATTCATTGTCCGAAAAGCTAGTACTGTTTTCGGTTGGTATTTGTAAAATTTTTCTCTTAAAACAATTTTTCAGTAACTGTTATCGCTCTTTCCAGTATTGATAGGGGTTTCCCTTCTAAACTTTTATTTGACGTAATGTGAATGTCACCGTCTTGATTATGTTATTTTTTTCTCTTCGAGTTAAGTATGCTATCCATTTTAGTTGTTGCTGCTGTTGGTAGTATTTGAGTGATATCTTTTCTGTTATATGGTACAATTCTTTGTTTGTGATTCTGTAATTAAAATCCTCAAAATTTAAATGCAACATCAATCATCATTTTTTGTCTTCATCAATGATGTTTATCTTATTCTCAGTCTTCTCTTTCACTTTCGCTCTATGTATGCTCCTGCGTACTAGTGGTAATACCCCGTTGTTTGAGGTGAAATTATTACAAAAATAAATGAGTTAACAACTAACTAGTTTAAATAATATTAATACTGGTTAGGTTTATAAATAACTGATTAATACTGTATTTTTATTTTAATCTTTATAATTAATAAGGGATTGCGTGGAGTCATTAACGGGTTAATGAAGTTTCTGGATTTTTTTACTGTTTCTGTTGTTACTATGAAATCTAAGAACAATAACTAATGGTATGAAATCAGGCGACCATACTGCCAAAATCCTTGCTTGTGGTGAAATGATTCAAGGAAGAAATATGAGGGAATATTTGGTATACATAGAGGGAAAAACCAGTACTGCTTTAGGTTGAAATTTATAAAATATTTCTATTAAAAATTTTCAAAAAAATAAGTTTCTCAACTCCAGTAACTGTTATCGCTCTTTCCATTACTGATGGGGGTTTCCTTCCTAAACTTTTATTTAAATAGTGTGGAATGTCAACATCTTGATTATGTCATTATGTTCTCTTCTAGTTGCGTTTGCTGTTCATTTTAATTGTTACACCCGGTGATAATCAAGTGATATGATTCCTGTTATATGGTACAATTCTTTATTTGTGATTCTGTAAGAAAAACTTTCAACAATTTAAAGGCAACATCAATCGCCATCTTCTGTCTTCATGAATGACCTTCATCTTATTCTCAGTTGTTTTCTTTCACTTTCACTCCATGTAAGCCCATGTGTACTAATTTCATTAACACCTTGCTTGTAGTGGAATTATTAAAAAAATAAGTGAACAAATAACTAGTGTAAATAATACTAATACTTATTAGGTCTATAAGTAAATACTGCATTTTTGTTTTAATCTTTATAATTAATAATTAATGGAAATTAACGCGTTAATGACCATTTTGATTGGGTTTTCTGTTGTTCTATGAAATTACCAACATAAGTATTTGAACATATCGTCTTACCTTCGGAAAGTTAAAAAAAAGTCTTTGGGAATCCTCGGCTAACACAAACTAATAATGTTGGGTAATCCCGAATTTCAAATCACCAATTATGAGAACATTTGATATTACAATATAAATAGAAAATACATAAATTGTGGTATTACGAAACAACATAAAAATCCAATATATATATATCTATATATAAATGTATGTGTGTGTGTGTGTGTTTGTGTGTGTGTGTGTGTGTGTGTGTGTGTGTGTGTGTGTTAGAGAAATAGGAAAGAACACGTTAGGTAAATAATCCGGAGTTCTTTAGCATTGTTTTATTTAAAAACAAAAAAAAAAAAAAAAAAACATTTTTTTAAATGATTTATTTATTTTTTTTAGTTTTTGTTTCAAAGCAAGAGTTTTGTAATTATTAAAATCAAATTGAGTTAAACTGTTTCATCCTCAAGAGAAAATTTAGGAATTTTTTTTTTTTTAAGACGACTTACATAAAATTTTTTTATATTAAAGCGAACATTATGATTGGGTAAAGCAATTTTAAACATATCTTTTATTAGACTATGAAATTTCCATTTTTTTTATGGCATTAATTATTTAATGCGAAAATTTGTTGATGTAAAGGGCTGCAAAAACCGTTAACTCATGTCTATGGTTTAATAAAGGGTTTTTTTCATTATTTAGAAACTTAATAATGTGAAATTTTTTTTCATGTAAGGCATAAAAAAAATGGGTCATCCCATGGTTTAGAAAGTTCTTGTTCTATTTATTATTTTCCATTTTAGGATTTTTGTTCTATTTATTTTTTTCTTTTGATGTTTTTTTTTTTTAAATGCCAAAAATATTTGGATAGAGATGTCTGATTTCTATTTCTAATATTATTGAAGGAGATTTTGTTTTTGTCTCCATCTAATTTTAAATTCATTCTTCGTTGAACCAATGTATATCCTTTGTGATAGGACTCTGAATGGATGAGATAGTGCATTGGTATACCACAGATTTTGTGCGGCATTTATTTTCCAACAGGCAATCTCCAGGGTTTCTACAATCACATAATTTTTCATTATTTTTGTCTAATTTTAGTTTAGGATTTTTATTAATACTGTTTTGGCATGCGTGTTTTTTTCATGATTTTTTTATTTTTTTTTTATGATTCTTTCTAGATTTTCAGTGCAACTGTAACTTAATTTTAAGATCTTTTAATTTTAAAAATCTTCCTAAGTCTGCTATTATTAGGAAAATGTTTTTCAATAAAAGCTGGGAACTTATGTCCTAGCTTAATACTAACCATTTGGTTGAACGGAGGAGTATACCAAATGATTTTCCTGATTTTTCTTCTGGTAAGTACTATTGTTTCTATAATTGATGTTAGCGTTTTTGTATCCACTATTTTTAGGGCTGTGTTATAAAAGTTACTGTATTGTTGGAATATTTCCTTATTAGCGGAGTTCATGCTGATTCTTTTCTCTATTGATGTGGGTATATGCTTAATTATAGATGGAGAGTGGTTTGAATTAGGGTGTACATACAATGGGTTAGTATTAGGTTTTCTGTAAGGTACGTATATGTTGTTCATTAAGTCTAGAGTTACGTCGAGGAAGTTTACCATTTTAATTTAGTACTGACTGTAGTTTTTAGATTTAGTTTTCTGAATTCATTATATATTATCTTTCTAATTTTATCTATTTTAAAATTTGTGGCGCTCCTCACTACCATGAGCCCGTCATCCCTGTATATCCCGATGTCTTTGATGACTAATTCACGGTGCGCGGTTATGTTGTATAGTATAAATAGACCGACAATGTCAGAAGACTCTGCAGAGTCTAAAGATCCCATGGTGATGTCAAAATTGTCATTTGTGTTTTTAATCCATTGGTCCCCATTATGAGTGAGGACAGATTTTTTTTGCACTAAGAATTATGTTAATTTCTTCCTTAGTTAAGTCAGAATATACAGTAGTAAACTCCAGGGCAGTCGTGTATAGATCTCCTGATATTGAATGGTAATAATGCACAATATCGAACTGTATTAGGGTGCAATAGGCTTATTGTTGATATTGGTAAACCAATTGATGACTTCTTTGGTATTAATCCAGAGTGTTAATCCAAGGTCTTTTTTGATTTGCCTAGTGATCTTTTCTAGGATCCTTTTGCTTATCTTTCCTATGTCGGGTCTGGTTGGGTTTAACATTCTAGTAGTGGGGTCTTCCTCAAAATCTTGTTTGTGGTCCTTAAGAGTGATGTAGCATTCGTTTTCAGCAAGTTTGTCTACTCTATCGCTTATTTTTAATTTTTTAGTAATAATTTTACTAGTTCTGTTGATACTGTCTACCATATTAATATTGTTATTATAAGCTTTTTTTTTTATAAGTCTTAGCTAATTTTTTTTTAATTTATTGTAGTTGTCTGCCGTCAATTTGTAGAACTTTCCCGTTTTGTCGGACTTAACTAGTATTTTATCACTGTCGCTGATACTTTTCCTTATTTGGTCTAGATGTTTTTGGAAGTTGCTTTTCTTTTTTTTGAAAGATGTTATTGATTATATTGAGTAGGTCCTTTTCAAATTCATGTAGCTTTTTGTTAAATGGTGCAACTGTTTTACTTTTAAACCTCATGTTTTTTTAAGCTATTCCCTCGATGGAAGAAGAATGATTTCCATCTCATTGTTTTTATTAATTCCTCCGTTTTTTGAAAAAGTTTAACGAAATAATTCCGTTTGTTTGTGCGTGGCATGTTCCTCATAGAAATGCCAAAATTTACTTTTTCTTTATTTTTAAAGTTCTTATTGAAAAAAAAAAAAAAGTTCATAGTGCTCAACCTTAATTAGGATGCCGATATATGTGGGCATATATATATATATATATATATATATATATATATATATATATATATATATATATATATATATGTATAAGTGAATATACAAGTCAATTATATGCTATATTTATGGGATAAATAAAAACAAAATCAGCGATAAGAAACAGTTTAAATATAAAGTGAACATAGAAGTCAACACTTAGACCACTCTAAGTGTTGACTTCTTTGTTCACTTTTATATATACACATGCTCTATCTCTGATATTGAGCACTTTATCTCATAAATATAGCACACCTTAAGACTATATTTCTTCATATAACGTTATATATATGTTTGTTATCGAACTCCTCCTGGGTTTTTGGGTATAGATCCCCATAATCATATATATTCTGAAACTAAATTTCACAGGGTCCTTGGATAAGTATATTTTATTTTGACAAATGAGGGCCCGGGAGGGGGGTAACCCCTTCCCGTTTGATTTAAATTAAATTTAAATTTGAACAAGGGAATGATTCCTATCCAAAATATAGAATGTGAAAGCCAGAAGATAGAGATCACGTCGGCAAGATCATTTTGATCAAAATGTGCCCCCGGGGTCACAAATCTCCACTGAATTTTTTTTTCCCGTTGATTTAAATTAAATTTAAATTTGAACAAGGGAATAACTTATAGCGCAAATAAAGAAGCAGAAATCCAGAAGATGGAGGTCACATCGGCAAGATAATTGAGCAATACTGAAATGCATCATTTTTCTTCACAAATTATAACAATGATTTAAAATCAATGATTTTTTTACAAAAAAATGTGTGTGACACACAGCAAGACGTGAGTAATTCGACTCGTATTTTTATAAATTTTGTTTAGCATTTTCATCTCAGGATAGGGCATGTCTCCGCTCCATCCTCCCTCCTCGTTAAAGTCTTATTATATTTCCTTTCCTGTAACCCTTCACGTCTTAGTGTCGTTATCGACTTAATAAGGGGTAAAAAGATTGAAAAGAAACTGAGTGATTTCTTTATTTGATCCTCACATAAAATAAATAATTTTTAGATCTCCTGTCTGACTGTTATATTTAACAGCTCCCCCACGAGGGATGTATGTTTTACAAGGACTTGTTTACCGTGGATTTTTTGAGCTCGTAGGCTCGGCCGAAAATATTCCCTTAGAACCCGCATAAACGGGTTCAGTGACTGTCTACATCCCCGGAAGAAACTTTGCCCTGCGGTAAAGCCTCGTCCGGGTTCCACTCTGCCAAAGCAGGGAGTTCGACTGTTACGAACGGTCTGGTCGACTGTTCCCTATCAGACTGTTATTTAAACGCGTATTTTATTTATTTATTTATTTATTCATTTATTTATTTATTTATTTATATTTTCTCCATTAATTATACACTTTCTATTTTATTTTAGTTTAGTTTGTACTTTATTATGTAACCTTAATATGTTTGTCAGTGATATTAGAAAATATACTGGCAACAAACCACCTGCATACAGACTGAAAATGAAGCCATTATACAAAAATAGAACTGGCGTAAGACAAGGATGTGTCGTATCGCCGGACTTTATCAACCTATACTTTGAGGCGATTCTTAAAGAATTAGAAGTTCTGACCAGGATTCGTTATTGGCAGCGACAATCTTAAAAATATCAGCACTGTTTATAACACAATGTTGATAGCAGACATAAAAAGAAAACTACAAAAACTCCTTCAAAAATAGTGAAGGAAAGATAGAAAACAAGGTAGAACCTCAATTAGAATAAGAAAAATATAAATAGCCCAGCTTGTAAATTATTAATGGGAGAAGCCAAATCAAACACATACAGCAGTTTTAATAACTAGGACGTTTTAAATGAGGACAGAAAGTGTGACACTGACATCTGAAGGCGCCCTGAGATAGCGAATGATGCATTCCAAAAGCTAAGCAATGTATTAAGAAACAGGAAAATGTGGTTAGAAACAAAGAAAAGAGGACAGAACTGCTATCCAATTTAAGCCCCCCAAGAACCTTATGCGAATTACTTGAAATAAAACGAATAATGACCCATGCACATGTTAGTGCGTCGTATCTACATTCCACGAAGTCGTTCCTTGAAGATTGACCACATATTCTCGATTGCAGGAGTTCTCTAAAGGAATGGAATTCATAGTAAGTTTAGTGGGGAAGGGAGGAGAACAATTATAGAATTTGGCCTATCTGGCCTGTCACCTAGAAAAGGAGGTGGGTGATGGCATTCTGTAAAATGGTGAAACGTGTTTATGGGACAAGCAAGGTTAAGAACCCCTTGCTCTATTGGAGTTAAATAAGGAGATTTTCCGGGTCAGTATATAGAACTTTGATTTGCTCACTGGTAAGGCTTGCCAGTGTATCTGTGCAGCGTTATAATTTTCGTACACTTCATTGAAGTAACGGCCATCGCAGACCATGGACATAGGACAACTAATGGACAGTCGAGACAATGATGTTTGGGCGTGATATTTTCAAGGCCGAACCAATTTCACCACACACCCCGAAAATAGATTCATATTACTGCAAACTACTGCAAATGACATAATCTGAGGAAAAATAGACATCAATTTCACCCTATCACTGCAGTGGGTCTAAAACTGATCATATGGAGAAAGAAAGGAAATAAAGCAGTTGTTTCAATTAATTTGTACAAGGGTGTATATATCAATTTAATGCTTGACAATTTTCTCACAGATGAAGAAGAGACTTGAGGCAAACGAAATTTGGTTCGACAGAAGGATGATGAACTTTTGAGCAATGACAAAATTTTAGAGAAAAGGGCAACAAAAAGAAACTAGAAATTTCTAGGGTATATAAGGAAAGAGAGCTTTGAAAATTTGATACTCATGTGGCAGATTGAAGGCAAGTGGATAGAGGAAAACAACGCATAATATCCGAAGGGAATGAGTCAGGTGCTTAGCTGCACTGAGACCCTGCAACCACTTTAGCTTACTAAACTGATGATGATGATGATGATGATGATGATGATGATGATGATGATTTTACTGTAAACGTTATTATCCTAAATATTTTTTTAGCTTTTCGCTTGTATTAGTTCCTATAGATGCAATCTTGGATTATTTTGCAGAGCCGTGGACAAACAGGAAGAGTAAGGAACAGCAACAGACGGTAACAGTTTCACGACGCATCGACTTCAAAGAAATTCTATTACTGATTCAACCATCTTCCTTAACAAACTACGTGACACTTACACTTTCCTCCTCACTTTCTTCATTTTCTCTTCTTTCTCACACTTACCATGTATTGAACTCACAAATCTTTGGGTCAATTCAGTGGATAAATTCAACCAACGCTTTTACCACGAGGCCACAACAGAGGTAAACAAAAGAAATGAAGGCCTGAGTAGTTAAAGGGAAAAAAAATGAAAACCGAGATATCCAGAAAAGGTATGACACGTGGAACTAGATCGATCGACCCCAGTGGATCAAGTAAAGGTTGTAGTTCGAAATTCTAACGTATATTACCTGAAGAAGGCCGGAGCGTACAGCGGTCGAAACGTCATGAATATGGCAATGAAGATGAGGACAACAATCCGAACAATGTAAATAGTACGGTGGAGTAATGGATAGTGGCTCGGATTGAGGAACCGGAGAGCCGAGCTCGAATTCCAGTCGTGCTAATAGTCATGGGAAAGGTATGAATCCTCTTCCCCACCCCTCAGCTGTTGTTAAATAGCAAGACAGGCTGGGTTCTATAGCCTTGGATGGCAACTGGTCTACCGCAAAAAGAATTGGCAACATACTGCAGAAAAAAGATCTTCCTCGTCAGTCATGTATCGAAAGATATATGATCGCCTACGTGTGTATCACGCATGGCACATGACTAACTGAACTACAATCAAGGGTCTTAGCACTCATACTCGCTAAGAAAAATTTAGTTGCAAAAGAACACGAAAAAATATATTTTATTTATTTATTTATTTATTTTAATTCAGATCCGCAACAAATTCTTAGTCAATAAAAAGGGTAAGGGACATAGGGTATAAGGTTTGTCTACACCAATTTGTTTGGCACGGGCAAAGTATTGACCGTGAAGAGGTATATCTTGCCATCGATTCTGCATTTGGTACATTGTAGGTTTATTATCGTATACTTGCACTTCTTGTCCCACCTGAAATTCACTTTTGAATTTTTTGCCATCCTTTATTACTGAATAAAATCTCTTATTTCTTTCATGTTCTTTGACACAGATCATCATCCTGTCTTCTGCAGTTTCCAGGTATCTTTGAAGACTCTTGTGGTTTTCTAAGACAGTTCTAGTTGAACTAATCCTCTGCCACCTTCAGCTCTGAGCTCATACAGACGAGTAACGTCAGCCTTAGGATTCTTTAGACATTGATGTAAAAAATTAAAATATTCAGTATGCGTGCTTAGTAATTTCTAGTTAGCAAGCATTGGCCTTGTGCAGAAAGAATAAACATTTTGGTTTCAGCTTTTAATCCAGCACTACGCAACCATTGAGGGATATGTGGTTTGTTTCCACTAGCTTGTTTGGCACGGAAAGAGGCTTATCTTGCTATCATTCCTGAATTTGGTACATTGTAGTTTTATTATCGTATACTTGCACTTCTTGCCCCACTTGAGATTCCCTTTTGAATTTGTTGACTTCTTTTATTACCGAATAAAGTTTTATGAATTGATGACAGATAATAAAGCCAAAAGCTTTATGCCTTGTCATTTCAAGAGGATTTCCATTTTTGGGGATTTTGTTATAGCTTGCCTCTCATTATTACTGGCTGTATTTTTCAATTGTTTTAGGATATTTATCACAGCATCTGCATTTAGGACTAACACAATTTGTCAGTATGAGTGCTTAGTAAGTTCTAGTTAGCAATCATTGGTCCTGTTTCAGCTTTAATCCAGCTCTACGCAACCATTGAGGAGTATGGGGTTTGTCTACACCAGCTTGTTTGGCACGGGAAGACTATTGACTGTGAAGAGGCTTATGTTGTCATCAATTCTGCATTTGGTACATTGTATTTGGTCTTACGCACATATGTTTTTCTTTTTTGCCTTGAAGTCAGAAGGTTATAATCACTTGACTGTATCCCATTTGCACATGATCACAATTTCTATTTAGTGTCTTACAATTACTTTACTTTTGTTTTAAAGTTGTCTTGTTTTACAATGTTTATTTCTTGTATTATTTGGCTTCTTATTTTCATTGTTATTACCGGGAAGTTTATCGGGAAGTTTATCAATTTCACTTAGAAATGTCCGGTTATTCCACAGCTTGTAATTAATTTCTGAAATGACATCTTTCACGCATATAAGATTTATATAAAAGTTTCAAGAGCTAATGTTTTTAGGAAAAATAACGGAAAATTAACGTTTCTGATTTATTTTAAAAATTAATGGTAGTAAATATTTTCGACAAATAATACAGCCTAGCTATAGCATTGTCATCGACTGAGGACGACACGTCATATTTAGTCCTCAATGTTGGTGGAAGGCTGAACGTCCCACCCACAGTTTAACTTTGCATTGTGCTGAACTAACAAAACCCATTGACTTGATAGCCAGTTTGCTGACCTGGATTGAATGACACTTTCAAATATGATTATGATTATGTTTATTGCAGATTTGCCGTCATCGTAAATGACATGACAACAAAAACAACAACGACTAGCATCACAGTTATTACTGCTTCTACCCCCTACCACCGCACACAACCCTTCCGCCCTACTGTTTGAAGCAAAATATAATAATAGTAATTTTCATAATGGCAGGATTATCACTATCATTGTCATCTCCACGTCACTACCACAACTTTTAATTCAACTCCTGTTGCGACGACGATGTCAAGTATAATAATAATAATAATAATAATAATAATAATAATAATAAAATAATAATAATAATAATAATAATAAAAATAATAAAGGTACAAGAAGTAGAAGAATTGCCGAAACACGTGCACTAGATCTCGATTTTTCACAAAGATTCAAGAAAAATAATATATCCGATTCATTTGTTTGTTTAACGGCAATTTTAAAGTCATTTAATGTCGATATTTAATTCTCTTTCGAGCTTTGAAATAATAAAAATGTGATATATGTTATTCTGATTTCACAATTGAATACATGCTTTTATGCATATACATGTGTAAACGATAGGCGGTAAGATATGTGTTTTGTGGAGTAGTTTTGTTGTAGTTATATCTTGGAATAGAGATTAATTTCTTAAAAAAAAAAAACTGGATTAGATAGATTAATGTCATGAAAGAGTACTTTCAGTTTGATTGGCTGATTGATTTTGTTTAGCGCCATATCAACCTATATGGATTATTTAATGCCGAAATCTAAATACTGTGAACACAATTTTATGGCTTAAAATAAATATATTTTGAACGCAATTGTATGTCTTCAACTACAGATAAAATATATTGCTGGTCATTTCCTTTTAAATTGATTTTGTCTAGCGGCATATCAATCTCTATGGGTTATTTAATGCCGAAATCTAAGTAATTTGAACACTATTTTCTGGCTTCAACTAAGTATATTTTGATCAAATTGTATGCCTTCAACTACAGATAAAATGTATTGTTGGTCATTTTGCTTTCAATATGTGTTGTTGCTTACTGTACGATAAATATGTATTATTGGTAATGTTGCTATAAATAGGTATTGTTGATTGGTTGATTTTGTTTAGCGGCATATCAACGTCTATGGGTTATTTAATGCCAAAATCTAAATATTTTGAAGACAAGTAGATGCCTATAAGTAAATATATTTTGAACAAATTTAATGTCTTCAACTAGAGATAAAATGTATTGTTGGTCATTTTGCTAAAAATATGTATTATTGGTAATTTTACTATAAAATGTTTTTCTAGTAATTTTATTATAAATATGTACTGTTGATAATATTTTATATAAAAATGTATTGTTAGCATTTATATTATAAAAATATATTTTTGTACTTCCACAATGCTTTGTTTTTGTTGGGGGGGTAATATTTGGTGATAGCTGGGGCCTTAACAGGTGCTACCATTCCGGGTGAGGGTGGAGCTGAGAACGACAACAATTAAGAGATGGTTCCACGCTACTCATCTTCCGAACAGAGGCCTTGCTACCGGATGTAGTTTATCGTCATACCCAGGACCAAAAATTATATACCTACCGCTGGGTTAGCGAGGTAGATACTGTATATCATGCCCAAATGAAGGAGAAACTATGACATTACAGGCTTGTGCGTCTGGCGTTAAATACAGAGTTGAATCCAGAAAACAGAATATCAGCCATAAACATTTCGGCTGTTCCTGTGGTGCATTACGTTTTAAAATTTCTTAACTGGACCATCCCTGAAATTAAGCTAATGGATGTCAAAGCAATTGCAAGCACCAACCCTATGGCAGATGTTGACGCCTGCATGTCCCCAGATCTGAAGGAAGCAGAGGATTAGTTCCACTAGAATTATCTCATAAAACCACAACAATCGGTCTTTAAAGTTACCTAAACATTACAGAAGATTAGATTATGATCTGCGTTAAAGAACATGAAAGAAAATAGAATCTTTATTCAGTACTAAAGAAGCCAAGAATTTCAAAATGAAATTTCAAATAAATGAAGAAAGCAAGTATACCTTAATACACCTACTGCAGTCAAAGGAAAAAAAAAGAATTCAAAAGCAAATGCAATGTACCAAATGCAGAATCGATGGCAAGATAAGCCTCTTCATGGGCAATATTCTGCTCGTGCTAAACAAGTTAGTGTAGATAAATCCTATACCCCTCACTAGCTGCGTAGTGCTAGATTAAAAGCTGAAACAGTACCAATGATTTCTAGATTAAAAGCTGAGTTAAAAGCTGTAACCAAAGATTTTATTCTTTCTGCACAGGACTAATGATAGCTAACTTGAAATTACTAAGCACGGATACTGAAAAATTATGTTTGTCCTAAATGCAGATTCTGTGATAAATATACGAAAACAATTGAAAAATATAACCAGGAACAAATGTAGAAAATGGAAATCCCCAGGAAATGACAAGTTACCCAACTTTTGGCTCTAGCATCTGACATCAATTCATAAAACTTTTGCACAAATTTTATCTATGCTAATTAATATCGCAAAATGATATTACAGAATGGATCATTAAAGGTAATACATGTTTCATAGATGAAACAGAGGATTCAAATTTTATAGGTTAATAATATATCTGTCTATCATATATTAATCACTTCTGTCCTGACGAACTTGTCTTACTCTTTTCCCGTTAAAAACAATATTCTTCCCTGGAACAAAAGGGATGTCTAAGTGGTTCATATTATTTCTTCAAATAAGACACTTTATTCAGTAATAAAAGAAATCAACAAATTCAAAAGGGAATTTCAAGTGGGACAACACCAACTGCAGCGGCAAAGAACCTAAAAAATGAAAGCAAAAGCAAATACAATATACCAACTGCAGAATCAATGGCAAGATAAACCTCTTCACGGGCAATACTCTGTCCGTGCCCAACAAGCTGGGTGTAGAAAAACACCATACCGATCAATAGTTGCGTAATGCTGGATTAAAAGCTGAAACCGAAGATTTTATTCTTTCTGCACAGGACCAATGCTTGCTTATTAGAATTTTCCAAACACGCATACTGAAATATTTTGTTCACTCGAAATGCAGACATTGTAATAAATATCCAAAAATAATTGACCACATATCAGGTTGCACAGTATTAATATGCAGCGGTATATAAAACTCAGCATGACAGAATAGGCTAATATCTGCAAAGGTATATGATCTACTTTTACGGTAAGGAAACTGCAAGAAATTGTATGCATGCCACCCAGGCCCGCTTACAGACATGGAATCTGTAACAATTTTATGGAACTTTAAAATACGCACAAACAGAACAATCACTCAGACATAGTATAATCACATAAGCAGAATGCTGGTCTTGAAACAAAAATATCAATTCTCTTATTATTTACTCAGACGACATACATAAATTTCGTGTGCATTTTAAAAAACTATAACTTTATTTGTATTTGCGATAGAAATAATCTGTAAAATGTATTAGAAAGAAGTAAATCTATATTTTTTATGGTGTTAATGAAATTTTGTTTAAATTTATACGTGTCCTCCATCGTTAACAATACAAAGGGTAATACGATTTTGCAGTTCACGGAAAACATTTGCCAACTGATTTACAGTAATGCCTGAAATGACATTAGTTATTTTAGCTATACTTAAAACTAGGTACATTAAACTTTATAACATTTTTTAGATCATTTCTATTGCAAATACAAATAAGCTTATAATTCTTTAAAGTGCACACGAACTTTATGGACACCATGTATTTTGTTTTCATTTTTCATGTTATTTTGCTCTAAATGAAACTAACGTAATAAAGTACCTGAGACGTCATTCGGTACTAGATGAACCACCTGACCACAGGATATAATAAAACAATACTTCCATTAACTGGAAATCACAGAAGAAAGAAACATAACGGAAACAAAATATCTGTAATGGTAAAATACTACTTTCAAACATAAATCGGAGATCGTAGATAACTATGTCCATTATAAAATTAAATATTATCAATTAATGTACGTGGCCAAGTAGATTATATGACTTGTGTCATTAAATAATTATCTCCAAACTGACAAAAGCACAAAAAAAAAAAAATAGAAATAGATGTAAGAACACACAGGGGTCATTAAAAGATAAGAATATAGATATCTTTCTCACACATTCTCGGACCAGTCTTAGTTGCTTTATTACGCTTCACGCAGGATTCTTTCACTACCAGTTCAAGAAAGACATTTGGGTCACTAACACTCAAAAAATAGAATGTCTAATATTGAGAATAATTAACATCGAAAAATATAAAAAAAATTTAATTCCTTTTAGTAATATGTGAAAACATTTTTGCCTGATGAAGGTCGCGAGACCGGAAACCCGTGTAGCAAAATTATGGAAAATAAAGCATAACATATTTAAAAAAAAACAAGAACGTTTGCGGTTTCTCTCTTCATTTTATCATATATATATATATATATATATATATATATATATATATATATTCAAAATCCTAGTGTGCCAGAAACTATCTACCTAGGTTTTACCTAAATGGATCTTCATGGTAAGTCAGCTTAGCCTGAATACCCATTTAAGTAAACCTAGTTAGTTTCTGGTTCACTAGGATTTTTTATACTCTGTTCTAATTCGTGTATTGAGTAAATTACATTTTTTTTTATTTTACACGATTGTTTTTTTTTGGGGGGGGGGTTAGAAATTACGACACTGGGAATTTTTTTTCGACCTATGTTTTTAATGTTTCCTTTTTTTATTTTTATTTTTTGCAAGATACCAATTGGTTTTAAAATATTTTTATTTTCAAATTGTAATATCCGTTTTTTTTTTAACACCAGTCGCGTATAGACATTAAGATAATATATATATATATATATACATATATATATATGAAGAATAATACAACCAAAAACCAAGCAGATGTTTCGTTTGTTGCTGGACGCTAGTAAGTTTGGGGAAAATATTGTTACCTTTACGTTGCGGGAATCGACACTTTGGATAGTAAATCTTCACGGGCTTCTGGAACATTTATCCCACAAAGGATATTGGTGAACTCAATGTGAGTCCCAGTAAAAATGAGTGAAACACAAAACAATAAATATAAAAAAACGACAATATATGCATTAACATAAAGAATTTCATGTGTAGACAATTGTAACGAAAGGAAAAACATTAAAACAAGAATCTGTCTATATTTCTGAGATGAGATATTATGTACATTATTTTCATTACTCGGACTATTGTGAGGTAATTTTGTCCTTCAAGGACACATGGCACAGTGGATAAATTTCGTTAGTTAGATCCAGTGAATTTTTTGTGAGTTCAATACCCGATAACATAGTGGATAACTTTCAGAGGGAATATTAACAGCAGATAACTGATTTGTTGACATCCATTAAACAAGAACAGTCTACCTGAGTGAGCAAAATAAAGGGTTCAGTTCGACATTCCAAACCACCTGAAGTTTTTGAAACGTTGTAATAAATTAGGGCGACAAAAGGATGACAATAGTCCGAACAATGTTAATAAATAATTTATAAGAAGGATGTATTTTGAGTCTGTATATATATATATATATATATATATATATATATATATATATATATATATATATATATATATATATATATATCAATAAAATTTTAGTTTTAATTTGAAAAACAAATTCATGAATTATTCACACAAAAAACAAATATAGTTATTAAAATTTAATAATTATATATATATCCAAAAAATTTATTTACAATTATAATAATATAAAAATTATAACCTGTTTATTATAAAAGATATTTGTTTCATAAATTGTTTTAACGAGGATTTGTGATCATTAAACAATTAAAAAATTTTTTTTAAAATTATTTTTTTGAATATATATATATATATATATATATATATATATATATATACAAATATATATAAATATATATATATATATATATATATTAAGAAATGGACAAGGTCCGACAATTTATTTATTAAAGACATTTTTTTATGTTTAACGTTGTTATTTATAGATACAAGTATTTAAGCAAATGCTCTGTTTATGATAAACAGTATTAAATAACATTTACCGGCCTGAATGTCCGAGAAATTTTCATAGAAAATATTCGTTCTTTGACAGAATTCGAACCTACATCCTATACGGAACCGTCATTTGTTTACATTTGATACGCCAGATTAAGTTACAAAAGGTTACGAAATTCATGGAAGAAAAAGTTTATAAGCAGTAAATTCGACCTTAAATACCGTAAATTTTATTTATATATAGAAATAAGGAATATCAGCGTAAATGACGGTTATAATATGTAAATCATTTTTCGAATTTCAAAGAACGAATATTTTATATGAAATTTTTATATAAACATTCAGGCCGGTAAATGTTATTTATATATTGTTTATCCTAAATAATTCATTTTATAAAAAACTTTTATCCAAAAAACAACATTAAACATAAAAAATGAATAATATATATATATATATATATATATATATAAATATATATGTTTGATGGACAAATGTGTCTAATGCTGAATCTGTAAAAGTTCAAAATAAAAGGAGGACTAATTTTCTGCTGTTTGAAATTTATCAATAAAATATAATTCATACTTTCAAATCATATATATATTTTTTTTAATTGAAAATTTCATTTAAAAGGACCAAAATTTCATTTGAAAAAAATTTTTTAATAGTTAATAAACATAAAAAAAATTTTAATAAAGTTTTTTTTATTTTAAAAGAATTCATTATAAAAATTTTTTTTAAAAGCATCCTGGGAATTTGAAGAATAAAAAATATACAAAATTTGTCATTATTTTGAATTTTAAATTATAAAAAAATGAAAAAAAAAATAAAAAAAAAAAAAATTCAAAAAATAACAAAGAGACTCGATAAAAAAAAGATAAAAAAAAATGAAAATAAAGACTTATCCCAACAAAACTATTGACATTTTTTGTGCAAACTTGCAAAGAAAAATATATTTCATATAGGAAAACTTGACAGCTTTATTTACAGGTAAACATTTGTTGATTTCATATAAAAGAATTGTAAAAATAAAAATACATGGGTTATGTTCATTTTTTTTATTAAATTAAACATTACCCGATCTTATATAAAATCCATCGGTAATTTTTGATCACTAAAATTTTATATTCGATAAAATTTTTTGAACACAAAACTGATAGATTTAACAATAATTTTAATCTATTGGTAAACATTAGTAGTTATTATAGAGTTATATGTAATGTTTAAAAATTAAGAAAAAGTAAAATTTATATTTATATTAATATATAATAAGAAATATAAAATTAAATTATTAAATTTATACTTCTGTCTATTTATAAATGGTTATACTTCTGTCTATTTATAAACATATTTAGAATATTTATTTATATAAACATTAGTAAATTTATTTTAAAAGTATATAGGTAAATTCAAGAATTTATATTTATTTTTTATATAAATAAACATTTATGAAAGGTTATCTTTTTCTTTGAAAACATTGGTAAATTTATACGAAAGTTAATCATTTGTAATTTATGTAAAAAGTCTCTATTTAAATATAAAATGAATTTATACATGGGTTTTTTATATAGAATCTCAAAATATAAATTCTACCAATGATTACTTAGAGACTCAAATATATACTCAACCAATGTAAAAATTAGTAAAGATCATAGTCGTGTTTATTTGTAAACACGAATAGAGTTTATACTGGAGTCTATAAATGAACATAAATTAACATTAGGGGACTTCCTTATCGCTGTCAATAATGTCACATTCAATGATTTTATAACAATAAGGAGAAATTTGTTCCAAAAATTTTTTTTATTTTAATTTTACTTTCCATAAAAAACAATTTGGTGGTATCCGTTTTACATGTAATAAACAACACACACACACACACACACACACACACACACACACATATATACACAACATAATATATATTTCGAAAATTCAAAAAACAAACATATATATTTATGAGGAATGGATAGTTAAACAAACCCCTCATTATGATACATGTTTCATCAAAAATGATTAATTACTTTTCTTAAGATTGTAATGTATTTTTCTTCTGTTTTTGAATTCTTCTTCTTCACCTAATTCTAAATTGAAAATGTTTTTTATTTCACTTTGTACAGTTTTCAAGAAATCGCTAATAATTTAACAATTGGACGTAAATTTTGCCATAAGAATATATAGTTGGAAGCGTGAAAATAACTATATAAGAAGTTGAGCAAACAGACCTTTTCTATTTGGATTAATAAAACTTGTAGGAAAGAAATCTGACCGCCAAATATCAAAATTTACACACATACAAATATATATATATATATATATATATATATATATATTAATAAATATTTATATTATCCCTTCCTGGATATGAAGATAAACATTATATATATATCGAGGTAAGACGATAAACTATGTCAACATGCGAGGTTTTTTGATCAGATTTTTGAGAAGCGTGGAATATATATAAAATTTCATATATGAGAGATATTATTCCCAGGTCCATATATTGACCTGAGGTGGTAGCACCTGTTATTATATAAAATATATGACGAAAATATTTAAAATTTATTTAATTGGATAAAAAAAAATATTTATAAAGATTGTAAAAATATTTTTTAATAATAGATATATTGAATAAAATTACACCAGCTATACATTTATAAATATTATCAACATATAATTTTTGAAGGAAAAATATTAACAGAAATATGTTTTTTGACAAAATAAAAATATTACCAGCTAAAAAAAAAAAAAAAACAGTGGAAAAATTAAATAACCCATTGAAGGTTGATATATAAATTTTTTATATATATTAAATATTCTCAAACATATTATCCCGCGACGATAGCACGACTCGGAGATTCAATGCACGACGCAATCTTCAGCTGTTGATTATAACTGAATATTTATATATATATAAATGTATATATAAAAGATAAGTCTCATTAAACAATATATTAATAAAATTTTATCTCTTTATTGTCATAGGATATCTCTTAATTTACGAACAATTTACTTAGTATCCTTATATAAAATGAAGAAAGAAAT
Source organism: Acanthosepion pharaonis (assembly GCA_903632075.3). Taxonomy (NCBI): domain Eukaryota; kingdom Metazoa; phylum Mollusca; class Cephalopoda; order Sepiida; family Sepiidae; genus Acanthosepion; species Acanthosepion pharaonis. Next base: position 74,169 of record CAHIKZ030002151.1, read on the forward strand.
AATTTATCTTGATTCATATATATTATATTTTTTAGTCTAATTAATTCGAAATTAGCATTTAATGTCGTCATCAGAATTTATTTTAAATCAAAAAAAAGACATTGTTGAGTTCAGCATTTTTTTTGTCTGTAATTATGAGAGGAAAAAAAATATATGAAAAATAGACAAAATTTTATATAAATATATTAATATATATATATATATATATATATATATATATATATATATATATATATATATAAAAAAAAAAAACAGTAAGATATAAAATCCGGTGTTTCTTATAGATATTTTATTTTTACAAAATAGTGCTCAATGTAAATTTACAGAGCATTAATATTATAAATTAATTGATTTAAAATATGGTTATTTTCGCTACACAGTTCCAACCATGTTTCAAAAATAGAAGCTAAAAACCCTAATTTTTTTTTTGCAAATAAATTAAAAGCATTAGTTCTATTTCATCTTCAAGCGAATTTTGGAGTAACTTTTAAAATTTACCGGGTTTTAAATACACAGCTAAAATCACGTTTCCATGGTTACAGAATATTCTACTCAAATTGAACAAGGGGTGTCTAGATTTTCCTTATGACAGTATCATTGTATCAGTTATTAGCTACATTTTGGTAAGGGGTGAGGATGTATTTTACACTGAAACCTGACGTCAGTTGAATGGATGTCGTCTGAATTAAAAAAAAAAAAAAAAAAAAAAAATTAACGGTAAAAATTTTCAACGTCATCTTTTTAAAATTAAAATTTTTTTTTCAACAATACTTTTTATTTAACTACGATTTGAAATATTTTTTTTTTTAATTTTTATTTTACTATATTTTTTTTAAGAACAGTTAAATGTATTAGAATCCATTATATTATGTAGGATTATTTTAACATTAAGTTTAAGTATGTATATGAGGTTTTTTTTTTTTTTTTTTTTTTTTTTGTATATGACTATGACAGCAGAAATGGTTACTTAATTTCACTGATTCAGTAAACTTTTCTTTTATATATAAACCTATTATTATAATATTTCACATGTAAGTACTGAGGACATGGGTCATTCAAAAGCTTACATGTTATGGTATTTCATATTAATTTTATTTTACTATAGGTTTTTTTTTTGGATTCTTTTTAATGCGTGTAGTATTATTTAAAAAGAAATTTAGGTTAGAATTCATTCAATTTAACTACAATTTTAATTACAAATTCAAAATTACAACTTTAAAATTTTAAAATATTTTCATTGTTTAGTTTTAATAGACTATATTTACTTTATAACAGAAGGAAAATTACTCATATTAAGTAAGATTATTTTTCCATATCAAAGTATAAAATTTTATTTATTAAATTTAAATTTAAATTTATTTTTTTTTTTTTTTCACAATTTTTTTTTTAAATTTAAATATTATTTAAATAATATTAATGGCACTTACTACAAAACTAGCTAAAGTCATTTCTCAGATTTAGTAAACTTTATTTATTTATTAATTAATTAATTTATTTATTTCAAATATATATAACCTAATTAATAAAGTTTCATATGTATGTATAAATAAATAATGTTAGAATTCATTTTTTTTTTACTAAACAATTTTAAATTTGAAAAATTTTAAAATTTTAAAATTAATAACTTTAAAATTTTCTAAAAATATTTTCATTGTTTTTTTAATTTAGACTATAAATTTTTTATAACAGAAGGATAAAAAATTCATAGTAAGTAAAAATTTTTTTATATCAAAGTATATGTAAATTACAATTTTAAACTTTTAATTTAGATATTATTTAAGTAATATTAATGCCCAGACTTAAAAACTATCTAAGTCATTTCTCAGAATTAGTAAACTTTATGTATTAAAAAAAAAAAAAAAAAAATTTACATTTTTTTTTTTTTTTTTTTAGTGCGTTAAATTTAAAATTTTTTTTTTTTTTTTTTTTTTTACATTTAATAAAAATTAAAAAAAATTTTAAAAAAATAAAAAAAAAAGGAAAATATTTCAAATCGTAGTTAAATAAAAAAGTATTGTAAAAAAAATTTTAATTTTAAAAGATGACGTTGAAATTTTTTTTACCGTTAACAATTTTTTTTTTTTTTTTTTTTTTTAAATTCAGACGACATCCATTCAACCGACGTCAGGTTTCAGAAAAAAAATACATCCTTACCCCTTACCAAAATGTAGCTAATAACTGATACAATGATACTGTCATAAGGAAAATCTAGACAAATTTTGTTGTTGTAATTTGAGTAGAATATTCTGTAACCATGGAAACGTGATTTTAGCTGTGTATTTTTTAAAACCCGGTAAATTTTAAAAGTTACTCCAAAATTCGCTTGAAGATGAAATAGAACTAATGCTTTTAATTTATTTGCAAAAAAAATAAAATTAGGGGTTTTAGCTTCTATTTTTTGAAACATGGTTGGAACTGTGTATAAAAAAATATTTTAAAATGAATGTATTAATTTTTTAAATCAATTAATTTATAATATATATATATATATATATATATATATATATATATATATATAAATTTATTTTAACATTGATATAATATTTTGTTATAATTTATATTTTTAAAAATATATATATATTATTCATTTATATTGTTTATTTACATTAATAATAGATGGATTTTTTAATATAACATATATTTAAATATAATTTTATTAATTTTCCAACATTGAAAATTATATATTATTTTAAAATATTAAATATTTTAATATATATATATATATATATTTTTATAAATTTATAAATATATATATATTATGAAATTTTTATACATAATAAAATATAAATTTATATATATAAATATATATATAATATATAAATATATAGAATTTTATATATATATATATAAATATAAAAAAAATCTTATATATATATATACATGGTATATTTTTTTAAAAATAATTTATATACATGGTGTTTTATATATATATATATATATATATATATATATATATATATATATATATATATATATATATATATATATAATAAATATATATTTATAAAATCAAAACATTTTTCTAAATTTTATAGAAAATATTTTATGATATGAAAATATTTTTGAATTTTATTGGGAATTTGAATTTTTGTTAGAAATATTAATTATAAATATCAATATTTATTTTTGTCAATGTTTTTGTTAGGGTTTAAATGAAAACATACATATTTTTTTTTATTTTTTTGTTTTTGATATAATTTCCAGATAATTTAGATAATTTATAATTTTAAATTGATATAAATATCAAATGTGATAAAATAAACATTATTATTTAATTCAAAAATTCCATTTAAAAAAAAATCGAATAAATATAAATATTTATAAATTATATTTATAATATGTTGTTTATAAAATGAAAATTCTTATTTTATTATATTTTATTTAGCAAAATTAAATTTAAAATATAAAAATCGCGAAATCATATATATTACTTATTTTTTTTTATCTATATATATAAATCTTATAGATGATAAAATTTTAAATCTTTTAAAGAAGAAATAAAAACAGAAAAATATAATTTTTTTTGTAAATTTATTGGCATTTATAAAAATAAATTAAATAATTTTCACCGAATTTATATTATAATAAATTATTTTGACAATAAAATATTTATTGCCTTTATAAAATATCAAATTTTATATTTTGGAAAAACATTTACATCTTTTTATTAATTTTGAAAATTATATTTTAAATTATTTTCTCAATTTATTTAGTTGTTTTTAATGAAAAAAAACTAAAAAAATATGAAATTATATTTTTATAAAATATATATATAAAAAAAATTCAAAAAAAATTTTTTATTTAATTTTATAAATATTTAAATTATTGATTTTAATTTAATATATAATACATAATAAATGTACAAAAAGAAACAAATTTTAAAAAAAATTCAAAAAAAATTTCCATTGAAAAATTTTAATTTTAAAAACGTTTTTTTTAAAATTTTTTTTTTTTTTTTTTTTTTTTTAAAAATTCATACTTTATATTAGCTGTTTTTTTCTCTTTTATTAAATTATTCTTTTCCAAAAAAATATTTAGTCATTTGTACTAAAATATATATAAAATTATAATGTTTTCATAAAATATAATTCATTTTTTAAAAATTTGAATAATTAGAATTTATAATCAAAATTTTTTATGAAATATAAAAAGAACATTTTTATTTTTTTTTGGAAAATATTTGTTAAATAAATAAAACGGAATTTTTTAATTAAAATATATTATTTAAATATTATAAAAAATTTTAAATTTTTAAGAAATATATTATAAATCTTTATTTTAATATATATATATATATATAAATATATAATTATTTTATATTTTTACATTTAGAAAAAAAAATTATCATGTCGTTTTTTTTTTTTAAATTTTAATAGATATTGCATTTTATTTAAAAAATTATTTTTATAATTTTATCAATTTAATTTAATTATCCATGAATAAAGGTATTTTATATTGATCAAATTATTTGTTTTAAACTAAATTTTATCTCTAATATATATTTAAATATATATATTTATATATATCGAATATATATATATAAATATACAATATCTATATATAATTAGTTTTTTTAAATATAAATATTGACAATATATTTTAAAATGAACATAGCCAAAATATATATATTTCAAAAATATTTATATATATAAAAATATGAATAAATAAATGAAATTATATTTATATTTTTATATAGAATATTAAAATTAAGATAATATTAAATATATTATCAATTTTATATCAATATATATAAAAATTTAAAAATATATTATATATTTAATAAATGATCTAAATTATTTATTAGAAAAAAAAATTTATTTACAAAAAATTTTGGCAAAAATTTTGGACATTCAAAAAATTTATTTAATAATATTTTTCCATATTTTTTTTATTTAAAAACAGTTTTTTTTTTTTGAATATTTAAAAAATCAATTGAAAAAGAAAGTTCCTTTCTAAAATATTTATGGTTTTTTAATATTTTTGAATTTTTAAATTAGTTCAGACATGAAGATTATTAAAAATTTGAAAAATTATAAAGGAATAAATTAAAATTTTTTTTCTAATTTTGGTGTAATGGATAATGGCTAGAATTAATATTTTCGGATTTTAATTCATAAAAAATTATATCTTTTTTTTTTTTTTTTAATTTTGTTTAAGAATTTTAACCTCATATGTCTTTTCCCCATCCCCATACTTTTAAAGATAAGGCAAAATCAAATTTATCTAAGAAACTTCCATCCCTATAATCATTTTTTTTAAATAAATATATATAGAATCAAAACTCTCTAAAAAAAATGTAAAATCAAAAAATTATTCAAAAAAATAAAAATTTGTCTTTTCTTCTTGTATTTTATTTATTATCAAATATATTTAGAATATATCATATATAAAAAAACTCTTTATGAACTATTTTTTTTTTTCTTAAATAATAATATTTTTTTATTTAAAATAATTGATATATTTATATAATAATAAAATAAATCTATATAATAAAATAATTCACTTTATATCCAGAGAATAGGAAATTATTTATTTGAAATATTGTTTTATATGTTAAAGATTAGAATTTTATAAAAAAATATAAAATTTTATATATATATAAATGAATAATTTTAAACAAATAAAAATAAATAAATATTTTGAAAAATATAATAATTTTACAATTTAATGATTCTTTTTCATTATTTTAAAATAAAATGTTCAAAGGCAAAATTTTGTAAATATATAATTGATTTTTATTAAAACAATCAAAGGATTGATTCTTTTCATAGAATGTAGTAATGATATCTTTAATTTATGTTTAAAATTTTTATAAAATGGAAAAAAAATTCAAAATGATTTAAAAAAATTAAATCTCGAAATTATTGCCTATTATATATCTTTTTTCTATATAAATATATATAAAAAATAACAAATATATATAATATATATATTTTTATATTTTTTAAACAAAGAAAAGTTTTAAGATATATTATGTTTAACTTAGAAACATAAATTATAATTTTTGATCTATAATATTTTATTTTTAAATTTTAATTATTTAAAAAAAATTTTTTCAAAATCAACTTAAAAATAAATTATGGATTTATAAATAAACAAATTAAATATATTTAATTAATTGAAAAATTAAATTTTAAAATAAATTTCGAAACAATGTTGTTTAAAATCTGTTTTTGTTTTTTTTAAATATAAATCAATTATATATATATATATAAATATATATATATATAAGTTATTATATATATATATATATATATATTAATATATTTTTTTCAAATTTACTTTAGGAGATATTTATTATAATTTATTCTAATGCAGAAAGAGTTATTCCAATGATAAATTATGGATGCATACAAGAATATTTTGATGATTTATAGGATTTATATATATATAATAATAATGGTGAATCTCCGAATCGAATAAATGATAAAATGCATTTTAGAAAATATGAAAAAAATCAGGAACTGATTAATGTATATTTATATTTTGTTTTTGTGGTGAAGGGCCTGGTGAAAATATAAAATTTCAACAAAAAGGACGAATACAGAAAAGAAATTGACATGAATGACGAAGAAAATATTTTTAATGCCGAAAAAACCAAATTTCAAAATTTCATGGAGTTGTCCTTTCTACCCCAAAACCAATTGCCCAACAATTAATATAGAGTTAAAGTCTAATTAAAAAAATAAAATGCATAATAACATGTATAGTTGCAAGAAATTTAGAGATCTTTTAGTATTTCCCAAGGTTATAATATATATATATATATATCACAATATATGTATTTTAAACTGTGTAAAAAATTGTGCGTTAAAATTATATGCATTTTGAATGATCAAATATGCATTAAAATTAAATTTTGAAAAATTTCAATAAATTTAGAAAAATGGAATATTTAATATTTTTTTTAAAAAATACAAAAATTTGAAACAATCCATATGGTTTAAAGAAATATATATGGAATCAAAAAAAATCTTTGAAAATATTTTAATAAAAATACAGTTATTTAAATGCAAACCAGAATTTAAAATTTTCATATATACATCGGTATTGATTTAATTTTTTTAATTTGCAATATTATAATCATTTATGATAATTTTAATGTCATTTGAATAAAATATCCACAAATTTAAGATTTGACTGTTTTTTTTAATTTTTAGGTCAACGAATCGGTAAATGATTTTTTTTATCTGATAAAATTCATATTTAAAATCTGTATTAAAATCATTTAAATCGTTATTTGTTTTTAGATCTTTTTAAAAACTTCTTCAAAAAAAATTTTATTCCCCCCCTGAGCACCTATAATTTGTGACGTCGTCCCCCGGTCGCAGCTTCGATTGTGTCGTTCGATGTTCTTTCGCGGCGCCATGTTGACGTCACTTGTTCCCCAGGCTCTGATATCCTGGTCACGGACAGCACCAACTGTGACGTCTTTTGTCGCGGCGTCAGCTGTTCGCTGTTTCGCTTTTCCAAACGTGACGTTCTAACCCTTTGGTGATTAGATCTGGTTGATTGATACCAGCCTCGCCGTTCCCAACCTGCTTCCAACGCCTGGTTACCAGGGTAACTGCACTGATCTCCAGTCTGCCTACCCACGTTGTGAATTGATCTTAGACAGACGAGATCAAACAGGGGTTGGGGCCGTAATGCAAGTTGAGTTCAACGGGGGTGATAACACACAATTATGTATAAAAAAAAATAAAATAAAAACTCACAAGGTCCAACGTATCAAAAAAAAAGGTAACAAACTTTTTTTATGTCTATTTGCTCGGTACATAGGACTATGTCTACTTCCCGACCCGTTCTGTGGATTGTGGCACGACGCTTTTACTAGGCAATTTTAAGGCTTCAAGTTGTCTGCTCTCTAAGAAATTTGTGTTTCGGTGTGTCTTTGGACGAAAGTCGAAAAAAACTTATTTCTGTGGTCTGATTCTAAGTCGCTCTTCAAACTACTTGTTCTTGGTTGAAGAAGAGTCCAGAAGTGTGCGTGAATCTTGGTCAGCTATCTTGACGCGGTTTCAACACTGGGCGCTCATCTCTGCTTGTCGTCCACGGGTTCGTCCGTCCTTGGGTCGGTGAACTCAAATCTCTTCAGAGTCTGAATTTCAGGGTCACTCATCTCCGCCGTCAGTGCGCGAATTAACTCATCTCTCTTCGGCTTGGGTGACTGGTCTTCACTCAAAAACTGGATTTCTGTTCTGCCCGCCGGGGCGAACGAATTCGGCCCGTCGTCCGCGGTTCTCCGCTTGCCGTCCGCGGCTGAACTGGTTTCTGATTTCTGTCGGTTGGGGTTCGCTTTTATTGACGCCGTCAAAACTGGGGTGGGTCTGTCGGCGCCAGGGTTCTTCGATAATTCTAAATACGTATCCACCCTTCTTATTTCTGGTTAGGGATTTTTCATTCTTTTTCATTTTTTCGGTAACTCACTCTCACTCCCACTTCCCTTACTGTGCCTCTGAGGGGCGTGTACCCGCTTCCCCGCTTCTTCGTATCGGCTCCTTACACTTACACTTCTGACAGGGGCGTCGACCGATTCTCCTCGTGCGTCACGTGACCGCTCTCGGCCAATGAGGTCCTGGTCGGGTATCTTTCCTCCTCCTTCGTGTGTCATGTGATCTTATTTAGCCAATGACGTCTTTAGTCGGGCGTGGACAATCCGTGGCTTTGTTTTGGGAAAGAAATACCTTGCTTAAAAAAAAAAATATTAATTTAAATCGCCCTTATCATGAGCGACTGAGATGACACCTCTCGGCTTTTTAACACGTGGTATTTGTCAAGCAGTTTATCGCTAATTGGATATGATCTAAGAAAGGAATTTCTCAGACCTGTTGGCGTTTCTGAAACGGAATAAAAATATTTCATTTTCCCTCCGCTCGAAGGTCTGATAATAAAAATCTTTATTATCTCAAAAAAAAATTTTCAGTGACCACATCTTGTGTGTTTTTTTCTAATTCTGGAGACTGTCTGTGTTTTCGTATTAATGGTTTGTCTTCATATCCTTAGATACACTTCCCCACCCACTTAGACCTTTACTATCATTCCAATGACACACTTTCCTTTGTTACTTATCAATATTTTCATTGTCCCTAAACTTCGTTTTCTTTTTTCTTTTGGATGACAACCAATTGATAACAATTTTCCATTTTTCCCGGATTTTCGGAAATCGGTCATTTTGACCTGGAATATTTTTCGACACCTGTTATCTGTCAGCCGTGCGTGTGTGTGCTCGCCTATGACCTGTTTTCGTATTATTTTTTTTTCTTTCTTCTTCGTTTTCTCTTTCTTTCTCCCAGATCGCTTGAATGTAAAGAAAGAATTATTCTTAAAACCTAAAAAATTTTTTTTCGGCCTTAAATAATTATTAAATGGTTGATAAACCGTAAAAAAAACAAATCATATATCTATGAATATTTCTTTCAGCTCGTCAGGTATGCATGGTGCCACATACTGAAAATAGATTCATATTTTATATGGTGCACTGCAAATGACCTAAATATATGAAAAATATAGAACAATTTTAATTTTAAAACCAATTTTCTAAATTTTTGGAAGAATTTGAAATGAAAGAAAGCAAATTAAAGATTTGTTTCAATTAATTTGGACAAAAATGTAAACAGATATAAAACAATAAGTAATCATTAAACTATACTGATTATCATTCGTCTTTTTTGATTAGCGTGTGGGGTGTGTTAAGAAAATATAAACGTGTATCATGAGTGATACAGTATTTTCGGATATTTTAACATCGACGTCAAAATGTCGGTAAATGTCCTGGATAATATATATTTTCGTTTTACGTATATTAATAATATTGATTTTCGGATGTATAAAAAGGCGTAATCTTGTTGGATATAAAAAAAATGGACTAAGATGTCTTTCAAATTCTGCTTTTGTCTTTTGCATTCAATTTTTCCCAAATGATTTTGGGAAAGACCTGATCCATAAAATATTCGTTAGATTCTGCTTAAATAACAAATAAACATGAAACAAAAAAAAAACAGGAAAAAAAACGATTTTTAAAAATTCAGTGTCTAATAATCTGTCATTTTTGTATCGCCCTCTATCTACAAATGACCCCAATAATCGAATATACATTTATTTACTTTGGATATATCAGGATATTTTTGCAATTTATTTAATTTTTGCAAAAAAAATGGGAATAAGAGGAAAGGATGACAACGAGACACATCTGCAACAAGATAGCGACCAGATTATGACTGAGATGAAACCTAGACTGAAACTGAAAAACATTCTGAAAAAGGTTGAATATTTTTATGGAAAGAAATTGTCCCATTCAAAGCTATGACGATTCCAATAACGGTTCGAAAGATCTGTTTCTTTTCGTTTTAAGTTTCAAGAATAAAAGCAAAAAAATCATTTAAAAAAAGTTAAGAATGATATTAGAAGAGAAAGATCATGAAACAGCGATTAATTTTTCCTCAAAACATTTGTTTTAGCACGTAAAATATTTAATTTAATGAATTTTCATAAACATTACATAATTTTTTCTTAAAATCAGTTCCAATATATTTTTTATAATTGATATATTTTGTTTACTACAGAACATTGAAAATGAAATTAAACCAAATTTCAATTCTTTATTTTAATCTAAATATTTGATATTCATATCACAAAAACTTACAAGAAAGTTTAATTTCGGCATTAATTTCAGACATAAATATAGTTATAATGCCACTAAACATTAAAAAGACCCCAGAAAAAATTTTAATTTATTAATCTAAATACAGTAGAATCCATTTTCTTTTAAAAGTTATCGCATATATAAAATCCTCATATCCGAATATTTTTATCCGGAATCCCTCATAGGCGGACATGATTTTATATGTATACTTGAACTATTAAAATGATAGGTAAAAATTTTGAAATTTCTGTTTTTATGGACATTTTATTTTTTGGATTTTATTCTTATTTCACCCTAATGGCTTTTATTATTGCATTTGGGAATTAATAAGAGGAATGATGAGAAATTTTGACACATCTGTAAAAAGACAATGGCGACGATATGCATGATTGTGATTGGACGGAGGGAAAAAGTCTGATGAATTGAAAAGGATAAAGTTTTTATAAATTCTTTCCGAAAAGTGACATCCTATTTCAGCAAAATCGACGAAAAGCAAAAATTTTATTTTGTTAAATTCTTTCTTTAAAAAAAAATTGATAGAAGCTATCTATTTTTTATTTTTTTTTTTTGAAATTTTATGGTAGCAATTTTTTATTTATTATTTATTTTTACATCATCTCAGTTATGACAAAACCTTGATTCGGCTCTTGTTTATTTAACAATAAAGTCATTTAAAAACCATCATTTCACATTAAATATCTGTAACAACTATCTTAAATCTTTATCGGATTAAAAACTCAGTGCCAATGCATCAATATAAATATTGGCTAACAGATTAACGTGATTGGACACTTGAACTCATTTCTCGAAGGTCTTAGGGACCACGACTATTTAGCCCAGCCACGGCAAATTTTATATTATTTCTTTCTTTAAAAAAGAAGGAAGCAAGTGTGATCCTTCATGAATAATGTTTGGTTTTTGTATTTTATTTAAGAATCTCACCTTCAGAATATGAGGATTGGTTATCTGCAGAATTTACAAGAAATATCCATAATAATCCATTTGCCAATTAATTTAAAATCTTGTAAAGAAAAAGACCATATTTAGGAAACAAGGAATGATGTCTTTGACTCAAATTGGCATTGAAAATAATCAGAATAATATATATTTAATACATGAACAAATGATTCTCCGACAGTGTTATTTTGATTATCGTACCTGTTGTAGGAACAGTGGGAATAAATAGAAGGTATTATTTTAGGAGCATCCCTTGCGCGGTGGGTTAGTGAAAACTTGATGGTTTACAATGAATCTCATTAAAATGATAAATAAAAATACTTCATAATTGGTCATTTGATCAGATTAAGGCTAGCTGGTCGGGCTGAGTTTTTTCGGGTATTTTCGACAAATGTAATTTTGTCTCTGTCTATATTTCTGAGATGACGTATTATGTACAAAATTTACATTTTTGGATTATTGTCCTCATCTTTGTTGCCATATTCATTATAACGTTTTTGCCCTTCAGTATCTGTCTATATTTCTGAGATGAGGTATTATGTACACCATTTACTTAATTCGGACTATTTTCCTCATCTTTATTTCCATATTTATCACATCGTTTCGGCCCTTCAGTATCTGTCTATATTTCTGAGATGAGGTATTATGTACACTATTTATTGTTCGGACTATTGTCCTCATCTTTATTTCCATATTTATCACATCGTTTCGGCCCTTCAGTATCTGTCTATATTTCTGAGATGAGGTATTATGTACACTATTTACATTGTTCGGACTATTGTCCTCATCTTTGTTGCCATATTTATTACAACGTTTCGGCCCTTCAGTAGCTGTCTATATTTCTGAGATGAGGTATTATGTACACTATTTAAATTATTCGGACTATCATTCTCATCTTTGTTGCCATATTTATTACAATGTTTCGGCATTTCAGTATCTGTCTATATTTCTGACATGAGGTATTTTGTACACTATTTACATTGTTCGGACTATTGTCCTCATCTTTATGGCCATATTTATTACGACGTTTCGGCCCTTCAGTATCTGTCTATATTTCTGAGATGAGGTATTATGTACACTATTTACATTGTTCGGACTATTGTCCTCATCTTTGTTGCCATATTTATTACAACGTTTCGGCCCTTCAGTATCTGTCTATATTTCTGAGATGAGGTATTATGTACACTATTTACATTGTTCGGACTATTGTCCTCATCTTTGTTGCCATATTTATTACAACGTTTCGGCCCTTCAGTAGCTGTCTATATTTCTGAGATGAGGTATTATGTACACTATTTAAATTATTCGGACTATCATTCTCATCTTTGTTGCCATATTTATTACAATGTTTCGGCATTTCAGTATCTGTCTATATTTCTGACATGAGGTATTTTGTACACTATTTACATTGTTCGGACTATTGTCCTCATCTTTATGGCCATATTTATTACGACGTTTCGGCCCTTCAGTATCTGTCTATATTTCTGAGATAATGTATTATGTTCACTACTTACATTATTCGGGCTATCATCCTTATCTTTGTTGCCATATTTATTACAATGTTTCGGCCCTTCAGTATCTGAATATATTTCTGAGATGAAGTATTATATACACTCTTTACATTATTCGGACATTATTTATTTCTGAGATGAGGTGAGATGAGGCATTATGTACAATATTTCTATTATTCGGACTATTGTCCTCATATTTATTGCCATATTTATTACAAAGTTTCTGCCCTTCAGTATCTGTCTATATTTCTGAGATGAGGTATTATTTACACTATTTACATTATACGGACTATTGTACCCATCTTTGTTGCCATATTTATCACAACGTTTCGACACTTCAGTATCTATCTATATTTCTGAGATGAGGTATTATGTACACTATTTACATTATTTGGACCATGGTCCTCATCTTTGTTGTCATATTTATTACGACGTTTCGGTCCTACTGTAACTGCCTATATTTCTGAGATGAGGTATTATCTACACTATTTACATTATTCGGACTATTGTCCTCATCTTTGTTGCCATATTTATCACAACGTTTCGACCGTTGTACGCTCCGGCCTTCTTCTAGTGGTTGGAATCTCGAACTGAACTCTTTATTTCGCTCCCTGGGGTAGACTGTTCTAGTTCCATATGCCATGTTTGATGGATGTCATTTATCAGTTATCTCCTGTTAATTTATCTCTGAACGATCTCCACTGCCTAAACCGTGTATTGAACTCACACTCTTTGGGTCCTGTCACTGAATCTAACCTACGCCTTTATCTACTATGCCATGTGTCCTTGTTGTTTTTCTGAATTTCTTTATATATTTTTTTTATTTTTCAAAATGTTCTTTCCGTAATTTTACTCGCTTTCTCACTTTTTCGATATTATTTTTGTCTTTATATCCCTCTCATTTTTTCTTAGTCTTTTAAGTTTTCTTCTTCTTCTTCTTCTTATTATTATTATTATTATTATAGAATTAGAGGACAACTCGCTAAGAAAAGTGACGCTGCTACCAATATACAGTACCCTGTATCTTGAACATCGTATCCGCTCTGGTACTATTAGAATTATTAGTAGTAGTATTAGTCTTACTCATATGGTTCAGTCCGCAAATACAGCATAGTCCTGGGTATGGCAATAAACTGCATCCTGCACCCATGATTCCGATTGGGAGATTGAAGATTTTTAATAGCGTGGAATCACTCAAATAAATAGATATTTGTAGGATGCGAAGAATAAAGAATGAAAGCAGGGGCTTAATTATAGGGATTTCTTTGGGCTACTCCAAATATTCCCACAAAATTTATGCACCTTTCCAATAGATTGTGGCTTTTTGACATATATAGCTGCTTTTCCAATTTCCCTGTAAAATTTCTTTAGAGCCATTTAAAATATTTTATTTTGGCGAATAGTATTATTATTATTATTATTATTATTGGAAAATGGTCAGTTCCCTGTACCACTTCAGTAAGCACCTGATTCCTCCTGCTATCATCCACTTTTAAACGAACCGGATCAGACCGAAAATGAAGTACTACTGTCATATATGGACATGAACTGCAAAGTCTTTGCTTTGCAGTCTCGATATAATACACAAGGAACTCCGCATCCTTGTTGGTGATGAATTATTTTACACTCAGCAACCTTTCTCTCACAGACGAAATCTCACAATAAGCTTGCTGTTCCATTACTCTTCTCCATTCCTTCGTTCCACCAGTTTTAAGCCCCACGGCTAAGATCCGCCATGAGATGCACATCATAGCGAACCAGTTCATTTCCTTCGTATTCCTCTGTTGAGATGTAAGTTCCTCTCGAGTAACCTCGAACCGTTGCTTTGTGGAACCGACTGCCAAAAGGATGCACCCCCGATCTCTACAATCTTAATCTGTTCAAGACTAGGGCTAACTGTTATTTTCCCCAATATATCCCCATGAAAAGCAACTTATTCGGTAACACTCTAACACGAGTGGCTCTTGGGCCTTGTATAGGTTTAATATCACTGTAAAAAGTTTAATTCTTTTTCTTCCTTATCTCTTCATCTTCGTTTAAATATTATTATTATTTCCTTTGATTTCTGTTGTATACATATTTACTTCTGTCTTCCAGTGACCTAAGGTCAGAAATAGCTTCGTGACAATTTCCACTGATCATTTTTCAAAAAAAGAAGAAAAAAAGCAAAGAATCCTAAGATCATATATATTTTACATAGGTAAAGCTTTTCATAATGTATGAGTTGTACTTGAGAGTACAATTATTTTTAAGGAATGTGTTAACAGGAGGCACGGTGGGGTAATGGATTTCGGCTCGGATTGTGGAATTGGAGAGCCGATTCACTTACGTGCTAATACCCTTGGGAAAGGTGTGAATCCTCTTCTTCTCCACACCCAGCTAGGTAAATAGACCGGATTCTATAGCCGTGGATGACAAAAGAAATGGCAACCTACTTCTAAAAAAAAAAAATCTGCCTCGTCAGTCATGTATCGAGAGATACATGATCTTCTAAACGTGTATCACGCATGGCACATAACTGACTGCTAACAGTGAGCGTATCGGAACATTTTCCAATCAATCCAATGTCTTCAATTACAAATGGAGTAATTGACGTCCTCATGTGTTATATTTTGAGATTTCCCCTTCAAGATGCTTGTATTTTTTAGTTTTATGAAGATCTTCAAAGATACATTGCAATCTACAGGGAGAGCCAATGTCAATAAGAAAGCACATTCTGTTTTTGTCGCCTCTGATCACGATGTCTGGGCGATTAGCTTTGATTGTTTTGTCTGTGTGTATTTTAAAGTCCCATAAAATTGTTTTAAGGTCCTATCTCTATAATCCGGTCTGGATGATGTTCATACCAGTTTCTTGCCGTTTCTTTCCGTAAAAGTTGCAGATTTTACAGTGCCGATATTGGCCCACTCTCTCATGCCGAGTTTTATATTCAGTAGGTGATGTTATTATTATTATTATTATTATTATTATTATTATTATTATCCCGTCTTCCCATTCTGTCTTTTTTGTCATTTTCGTTCTCCGCTCACCTCTTTCTTGCTTCACCATTCTCTCCTTTCTCGCTTGCATTTCGTCTTTTCATATATATTTACTGTAAGTTTCTAAGCATCTTCTTCCTCCTTCCTCCACCTTCTCTTCTTCTACTTCTTCTTCTTCTACTTCAAATTCTTCTTCTATCTTAAAATTTCAAATTATTCAAATTGTTCTTCTTCAAATTCTTTTTCTTCTTCAAATGATTTTTCTTTTTCTTAATTCTTCTTCTTCTTCAATCTTGTTTATTCAAATTCTTTGTTCTTCAAATTCTTCTTCAAATCCTTCTTTTTCTTCTTCTTCTTCAAATCCTTTTCTTAAAAATCTTTCTTCTTCGAATTCTCATTCAAATTCTTCTTTTTCTTCTTCTTCTTCTTAAAATTCTTCTTCATATTCTTCTTCAAATTCTTCTTCTTCTTCTTCTTCTTCTTCTTCTTCTTCATTTCTTCTTGTTCAAATTCTTCAAAAAATCTTTTTTTTATTCTTCTTCAAATTTTCTGAAAATCTTTCTTCTTCGAATTTTTTCAAATTCTTCTTTTTCTATTTTCTTCTTAAATTCTTCTTCAAATTCTTCTTCAAATTCTTCTTCTTCTTTCTTCTTTTTTCTTCTTCTTTTCTTCTTTAATTCTTCTTCAAATTCTTCTTCATATTCTTCTTCAAATTCTTCTTCTTTTTCTTCTTCTTCTTCTTCAAATTCTTTTCTTATTTCTTCTTCAAATTCTTCTTTTTTTCTTCTTCTTTTTTCTTCTTCATATTCTTCTTCAAATTCTTCTTCTATATCTTCTTCTTCTTCTTCTAAATTTCTTCTTCTCTTCTTCAAATTCTTTTTCTTTTCTTTTATTTTTCAAATTATTATTCTTTCAATTCTTCTTTCTTCTTCTTTTTATATGCAATTCTTATCATCTTCTTAAATTCTTCTTCTTCAAATCCTTTTCTTCTTCAAATTCTTTTTAACGTTCTTCTTTTTAAATTCTCTTCTTCTTCTTCTACTTCAAATTCTTCTTTTTATTCTTATCTAGTTTTTCAAATTCTTCATTTCCTTCTTCTATTTTCCTTTTCTTATTTTAATTGTGAACTTTGAACTTTGCTCCTCAATTATCTTCCCAACTAAATAAATTTCTCCATTCCCTCCGTCTTCCCATCTCCTTTTCCTCACGCACCTGCACTTATAAACCAATTTTATCACGCAGTGTTTTCTTCTTCACTATCTTTGCTTGATGAACAAAGGATTCAAAATGACGACCCACACACAGATTACCGCTTCAAATTTACTGCAAATTTTAAAGAGAAGGGCATTACCTACAATCTAATATGGATATGGCCTGATATTAGTTTTTTTAGTTAAGCGAATACTGATTTTTTATTCACAGGGAATTTATTTACTAAGACGACGCAACATAATCTTCCTCTCTTATTTATACCTGAATGAGATAACCAATTGAATTTAAAACCTGATCAATAAAACATTCCTCAGTTTTTTGGCTAAATTTTACTTAACCAGATATACCTGTGTAAGAACCAATCAGTAGTGAAGAGATGCAAATGGCCAGTACAAAGATGCTCATATGAACAACAACACTTATTCTATTTATTCTACGTCAGGCTATGTAATCCTGCGACCAAACGATTTGCCAATCTTTAGGCATATCTTAATATTTCACAACTGCTTCTGTAAATTGAACAAATCAGTCGTGAAGTGACTCAAATGGTCAGTACAACGTTGCTCATGTCCATATACTTAAGTAATAGGCCGATTTTTTGTTTTTTCCTATGTCTGTTCTAGCGACAGGTAGATCGTCCATTTACACAAGATAAAAGGTGGCAATATCCATATAACGCCTACGGGCGATTCGATTCAAATACATGCATATATATATATATATATATATATATATATATATATATATATATATATATATATATAATCCTCATACTACATTCAATACATCACTTGAGAAGATATTAGAATATGTTGAAACAAAATTATATTTTAAAGTGATTTTATAACATTTTTATGTTATAATTTTCGAATAAATGATTATATGATTATATATATATATATATATAAGCAAATGTAAATGGATATAGATATTTAGAATGAAGAAAAATTTTCTAAAAAACAAACCAAAAAATCCTTAAATGCAATTATGTTGTTTAAAATGAATGAAATGTCGACGTCTGACGTTTGTTGT
>CAHIKZ030002151.1:95000-107500 GCA_903632075.3 Acanthosepion pharaonis
ATTTTCCACTAATATTATACCCTATTTATCTATCTATCTATCTATATATATATATATATATATATATATATATATATATATATATATATAATACACGATATTTAAATCACATTTGTTTGCCTGTAAGTTTATTCGTCATCCGTGAAGAGATTGTCCAATATTCACTGCCAAAAATAGGATGGATATCACATAGCAACCCAGCATCCTTTTCTTTATTTCTAACTATGACTTTTTTTTCGGTTTCCCTCCTCTTGCTCAGCTTTTAGAATGCGTTTTTTGCTAGTCCAATGCCTGTTCTTATCAATGTGTTACATTTTCCAGCCTCCGTTTAAATGCTTCCCAAATATTTAAACTTCTGCACCTATTTGATGTTGACATCTTAAATTTGTAACTTGCATTCTGGGATTTTTCTCATCCTCATGGGCATACATTCTGTCTTCTTGTAGATGTGATGGCTACTACTTATGTTTTCTCACTTGCTTCTGCCATCCAGTCTAGGAAGTATTTTAGTTTCATTTCCGATACGGTCATAAACAAAGTTCTTAGCACGTTTTCATGTTTGTCTCTTTGCAGTTATTCTCTCATTAGAGGGGCTCTCACCCGCCTTTGTTCTACCACCCGTTAGCACAAGATTGTCAGGTAAGTGGCTAGTTACCATTTGAACTTAAGATGCTATGTGAGCATTAATTTTCCAACCCATCTTTCCTCCATCCATGATTATTTCCTTTCTCATCTTATTCTAAAAATATATATATATATATATATATATATATATATATATAATTATTTATTTAAAATATGATTCCAACACGCTACATAAGAGTTCTCATGTTTCAAAACAAGAGCCGAAAACTTCAATATAATTATTTGAATTAAATTGAATTAAAGTACTAAGCTCTGTTCCATCTTCAAGCGAAATTTTTTTTTTGAATAACTTATTTCTGAAATTTACGTGTTTTATAAGCATATTCATTATTGAAATCAAAATTTCTATGGTAACGGCTAGAGCAATTATTTAAAAAAAAGGGCGTAAGGTGTTAATAATTTGTATCAATATCTCAGTTTAATTCACAGATGTCAAGTCAGGTAAGGTTAGGGTGTCTAAATTTAAAGCGGAAGATGACATCGCCTATATATATATATATATATATATATATATATTTATTTTTAGCATTTTTTTAATTTCGTAAGGCTTTCACCCGCCTTTTTGTTATAAATGTGAATTAAACAAGATTGTCAGGTAAGTGGCTAGTTACCTTTTTTTTTATGAAAGATGCTATGTTGAGGGTTAATTTTTCCAACACATTTTTCCTTTTTGATATTATGTTTTTCTATTCTCTCTCTTTTTTATATATATATATATATATATATATATATATATATTAATATTTAAATATATTTTTAAAGGCTCTTAGATGAATTTTTATTCCACCATCCGACCACACAAGTTCGTCACGTAAGTGGCATTTACTTTTTTTTCTCTTTTGGACAAAAGATGCCCTGTAAGACTTAAGTTTAAAGTTTTTCCTTTTTCCTTCCTTTTTCCTTTCCTTCCTTTTCCTTCCTCTTTCTCTCTCTCTCTCTCTATCTATATATCTATCTATATATATATATATATATATATATATCTTGTCTAAATTCCTATATATGTCCCTTTCAACATAGGCGATCATAGATCTTAACACGTTTGCTTGTGTGTCTCTGAGCAGATTTTCTCCCTTTGCTAAGGTTCTCACCGGCTTTCTTTTTACCATTCATCCATACAAGATTATCAGGCTAGCTACCCTCCTTTATCTCTTTTGGACTTAAGATGCCTTGTGAGGTTTAAGTTTTCCATTCCTCTCTCTATATATATAGAGAGTTTTCCACTCTCTCTCTCTCTCTCTCTCTCTCTCTATAATATTATATATATATATATATATATATATATATATATATATTCATGAATTATTCATGCAGAAAACAAATACGAAGGTTAATGATTTAATTGGCGAGAAATCCATCGTCGCGAACAATTCAAATAATATACAAACGTATGAACCTGTTTATGAATGAAAAGATCCTTGTTTCTATAAATTTCTGTTGCATGAGTTCTTATTATTTTTACAAGCTTTCGTCTGTTCCTACAGACATCATCAGGTATGGAATAGATTTTGTTCTTGTTTTTTCTCTCAATAAGTGAATATATCGTTTCGCAATGTTCAGGTATTATTTCCCAAACCAACACATATACATTCGAAAGTTATATATATATATATTCTTGTCTATCTTGTCGTGGTGCGTCCCTATCAACATAGGCGATCATGGCTCTTAACACGTTTTCTTGTGTGTCTCTTAGCAATACTTTGGGTTAAGTCACTGGATCCAACAATCGCCTTTATCCACTGTCCCATGTATACTCAAAATGGATAAAAGCGTATTTCTAGAAAAAAACACAAAGAGGTAACCTTAAATGTGGTGGGAAAGTGACTGAAGCCGAGCAACCAGATCAGGACCAATAATATTGCTGATTCTTCTTTGAATCTCATCAAGGAGCTCTACACAAATGATTTTTAGTCGTATACAGGCGGTTTGCTCCAGTTTAAGACCTGAATTATTCTAACATCCTTTGCAAATAGAGTTTTCTTGGCAGTTCAAATAGATTCTTGTAGAGTACCTTGTCAAATGCGAAATAAATCCTCGCCGTGATATCAAGGTTTATATTGCTGGTATATAAATAACTTTCGAGTGTATATGTGTTGGTCTGGGAAATAATACCTGAACATTGCGAAACGATATATTCACTTATTGCATTCTCCTTAAAATTTCCTCTGAGACGATTAATCAAAATTAATGTTGTCTTGGGTTCAAGAGAAAAAAAAAGATATATGCATAAAAGCTTATACAAAGTAATATATAAAGAAAAATAGGGCCAAGCGAGATTGAGAGATAGAGAGAAGAAGGAATAGGAAGATATGGGAGTAAAAGAAAAAGTAAAGAGATTATGTAGTGTGAGTAAGGAAAGAGAGAGAAAAGCAGGAGAGTAGAAAAGGATGAAATAAATAGTGACAGAGAGAGAGAGAGAAGAAGAAGAAGGAAAAGAGTGTATATGATGCGAGTAAGGAGAAATGAAAGAAAGGAGAGAAAAAAAAGGATAAATAAATCCTGGTGGAGTAGATATGACGATTTCAGAAAGCGAATGATAGATAAAATATATGGAGAGATGTCTTGATTGCGCAAGGGCGAGTACATGAGACGGCAGCGAAAGAAAAAAGTCGGGTCAGTGATTGATTAAAGAAGAGAGAGAATGAGAGAGAGAGAGAGAGAGAGAGAGAGAAGGGTAGTAAATGAGGGATAAATTCAGTTGGGAAAGGGAAGGAGAACGTGTTTATGGAGGAAAGGAGAGAGAGGAATGGGGAGATAGATTGTGTGATGAAAGAAAAAAACGAATGACACGAAGAAAAACACTAATAACAAGTAAAATTAAAAGACAGAAAAGAGGAATGAAAATAGGAAGAAATAAAATCTTTTGTTAACAAAGAATGAAAAAGAAAATTAAAAACTAAATATTAATAGGAAAAAAGAAAGAAAAAAAAAAATGAAAATAGAAATAAACAAAAAAAAAATGATAAAAGAAAAGAAAAAGCCTTTGGAATGAACTTATGAGAAAAATAAAGGAAAACGAAAAATATAAATAAAACAAAAAAAAAAGGAAAGAAATAAAGAAATGGAAACGATATAATGATTTAAAAGAAAGAAAAGAAAAAGAAATTTTGATTGAAAATGAAAGAAAAGAAAAAGAAAGAAAAAAAAAAAAAAAAACGAAAGAAAAAAGAAAGAAAAAGAAAGAAAAGAAATAAAAAAGATTGAAAGAAAGAAAGAAAGAAAGAAACAAAGAAAAAAAGGCTTTGAACGAAAAAAGTTTGAAAAAAGATATAAAGATTGAACGAAAGAAAGAAAGAAAGAAAGAAGGGAAAATTGAAAGAAAGAAAAGAAAAAAAAGAAAGAAAGAAAAGAAAGAAAGAAAGAAAGAAAGAAAGAAAAAAGAAAAGAAAGGAAAGAAATTTTAAAGAAAGAAAACGAAAGAAAATAAAAGAAAGAAAAGAAACAAGAAAAGAAAAAATAAAAAAAATGAAGACTTGAAAAAGTAAAAAAAAATGAAAAGGAAATAAAGAATAAAGGGTTGAATAATTGATCGTACAGCAAACAAATTCTTGTTATTCTCACTTATAGCGAAGGAAAACCTCGAATAACAATGTTATATATGTATTTTGGGGCATAGAATAAGAATCTGCAATTTAAAATTAGAAATTCATCGATAAGTGATAGTTATGCAATTTTTTATATTTCGAATTATGGAAAAAGTATTCGTACAGTATCAATTTTTGCATTATAATACGGTAGATTTTGGTTTTACTTAAAAAATAGAAGATTCTAAACTGTTCTAGAATATTCTCAGTAACTCTATTGCAACATTCAGTTCAAAATTGGAACATTCTGAAGTCACTGTTCACTGATAACGGTTCTAATAATGGCTAGACGTAAGGAAATGACTTGTGCTCAAAAAGAGCTAATTATTAAGCTATAGAACAATGGAAAAAAATACAGAAACATCTCCAGTGACACGAACATAACTTTTTCAACAATTGGTTCATTTATTGCAAGATTTAAAATAGGTAATACTTTTGAGAACAAAGGCAGACCCGGTGCTCCTAGGAAGATCTCTCCCAGATAACAAAGTTGGTGCGACCTTTCCAAAATAACCCAATGGTCATCAGAATGATCTGAGTTTGTCAAGAGTTAACGTAACTAAGCAAAAGATTAGTAATGAACTACGCAGAAACGATAAAAAGTATATTCCCAAAAGAAAAATTTGCGACAGAGCATAAAGATAAGGAAAATTCATATTGGGAAAGAGTTCTTTGGACAGATGAGAGTAAAATTGAGTTGTTCGGTTGCAATTCCCTGAATCATGTATGGAGGAAAGATTTCGAAACATACGCACAGAAAGAACACCATACCAACTGTCAAATTTGGTGGCGTAGTATCATGGTTTGGGGGTGCTTTTTGATGCGAGGTGTTGGCAAACTAGCAATTATAGACGGTAGAATGAATGCAGAAAAATATCAACAAATCCTAAGCGAAAATTTATCGCTTTCTGTAGAGAATCTTGGGGTTTTCTCCTGATTGGATCTTCCAGCAGAACAATGCTCCCAAGCATACTGCTAAGATTACGAAGAATTGGCTTGCTAATAACAACGTTAGCATCTTAAAATGGCCCAGTCAGTAGCCGGATTTGAATCCAATAGAGAATTTATAGCGGTTTCTGAAAAATAAGATCCGTGATAGAGGTCCAACAAAAATGAAAAACCCGAACACAATTACTCAGGAGGAACAGGGCAAAATACTTACTAAATTATACGAATCGTTAATTAAAGACGACATGAAGAGATTGCTTGCTCTTGAACTTAATAAAGGCTTTGCTACAAAATATTAAATGGAGAAAACATGTTTTTTCTGCTGTACGATCTTAAACACCTAAAAATTTAGGTATTGTTTTATTTTCTTAACCATGGAATATTATTTAGTTTTATATGCATAGATTTTTAGTATGCAATCTGAGACAGTAGATATATTCCCGTTTTGTTAATTTAATGTGTTACAAATAAAAATATGAAATATTTTCATGTGTACAATTACTTATTCAACCCCACTGTATATAGGAAAGATAGGAAGTCACATAAATTGGAAAAGAATGTAAAAAGAAAAAAGAAAATATAAATAAATTATGAATGAAAGGAAGAATCAATACAGAGAACAGAAATAAATTAAAGTTATGTATAATAAATGTTTGTATATATATATATATATATATATATATATATATATATATGTGTATGTGTGTGTGTGTGTGTGTGTGTGTGTGTGTGTGTATGTATATATATATATATATATATATATGTATGTGTGTGTGTGTATGTGTTGGTGTGTGTATGTATATATATATATATGTGTGTGTGTGTGTGTGTGTGTGGACCCATTGTGTGTGTATATATATATATATATATGTGTGTGTGTGTGTGTGTGTGTGTGTTAGTGTGTGTATGTATATATATATATGTGTGTGTGTGTGTGTGTGTGTGTATGTGTTAGTGTGTGTATATATATATATATGTGTGTGTGTGTGTGTGTGTGTGTGTGTGTGTGTGTGTGTGTGTGTGTGTGTGTGTGCTCCTGAAAAATTTATTTCGGTTGAGCTTTCTGGAGAGGAAGTGTGGGTTTTTAAACAGTGACTATCATGACTAATAATGCATGACTCTTCGGTAAATCGAATCGAGTTCTCTCAGTCACTGCGTGTTTATCTAAAAATAAATACGCTGAAATCCACCTTCTTCCCTGACATGCGCCAACGGCTTAGGGGTAAAATCTCTGACTAACGCCAATTCAGCCGGGTTTCGATCTTAGCTCGACGCAATGGGACGTCTCATCATCATCATTATCATCTTGCGGCCTCAGCCGAGATTGAACTCACTACACCTCTCCAGTATTCCCTATCTGTCATAGCACCTAAAATCAATGTGTCATGTTTTATCCTATCTAGAGAGGTTAACTTGCGTGATCGATTGTCAGATGATGGGTGCCTCCAGAGTACAAATGATGACACAAGTTTATGTGTGGCACGTGCACAATGCTCGGCGAACTGGACACGTCTCTTGCAAACTAAGCCACACTGATGAGCTGTGATACAGCGAAGCAGTCTATCTGTGTATGACTATATATATATATATATATATATATATATATATATATATATATATATATAGTATGTATGTATGTATGTATATAGAGAGAGAATGAGAGATAGGCAGATAGATAAGAACTGACTGAGATAGATAGAAAGATAGAATCATTTAAATGATGATTACGTTTGAAAACATGAAAGAATCTAAATAAGTGTAGACAAAATGGTAATAATTAAAATAAATTATTTCAAATGAACAATCAATGAAAGAAAGAATTCGAAATTAACCTCCAGAGAAAAAAGAATGAATTTAAAATCAACAATCCGATAAAGAATGTCAAAGTAACAATCATAAAAAAGAAAAGAAATTTTGTAAAATTAAGAATCAAATAAAAAGAAGTGTAATTAAAATGCATGAAAAAGAAATAATATAAAATAAAAATGCCGAGACCTAAAAGAAATTCGTTAGGAAGTGAAGTAAGGAAGAAATAAGAAAAATATTAAATGAAAAAGTATAAAAGAAAAAGAGGAAGAGGATGAAACTGGAGGAAGAATTTAGAAAAAGTAAAGAAAAACTAACTAAAAATAAAGCATATAAAAGAATGAGATACAGTGTAACCCGGATGTAAGAGAGTTCTCGAGACCGGAGACGAAGTCTCTTATATCCGGTTTTCTCTTATATCCGGGTTTGGTCTATTTTGTTTAGGTAAGTATTGGAACACTTTGGAACCAGAGAAAATTTCTCTTATATCCGGGTTACACTGTATATATCTCAGAGTCAAGGATTATGAAAAAAAGGAAAGAAAGGCAAGTAAAAGGAGACATAGTTTTTTTTTTACAAATTTCAACAATAATATATGTGAAAAAAAAAAGCGGAAAAAATTATTTCCGAAACGAAAAGAAAAACAGTTAACAAAAAAATTATAAAGAAATTAAACGGGGGAAATGAACTTTAAACCGGAAAGAGGAACCAACATTAACTCCATCTTATAGAAAAATACCACCACTCACAACAAACCAACAGAGAGAGAGAGAGAGAGAGAGAGAGAGAGAGAGAGACTAGTAGTAATAATAAAAAAATAATAATTACTAATGCAAAAAAACATGGCTAAGAAACTGAACGAACCGTTGAAAAAATTGCTGTGCACTGTTGCGCACGGCTTCCGGTGACAGACTCACTTCCGGTTGGTCAAGAGAGCGTGTTTAGACCTAGATAATAGCAAATAAAAAAGAAAGAGAGAGCAAAGGGGATTAACACGTTAGGTGTGAGATTGATTACTTTCACCATCTGGTGTTGTCACTTCGCATGTTTTAAGTCAGAACCTCCTTATATTAAGATATATTTACGCGAGTATTAGACTGAGCTGGCTAGCAGTTCATATATATATATATATATATATATATATATATATATATATATATATTGCGTGTGTGTATGTGTCAGTCTGGAGTTAAGATGAGTGGGACACTGTACATATGAAAGTGTGCCGAAACACATTGCAATTACGCGGATAAACGCTAAATATATATTGGAATAAAAACACCCGTCTGCATGCCTTGTGACGGTGAAGATATTTACAAACACTGATACGAAATATCTGATATGTAAGACGACGTCCGCTTAAAGATCAATGTTTCTCGACTTATATTCCATCTAAAAGACAAATAAAAAAACATTTAATTTTATATTTTAAGAGAGGAAATCTAAAGTCATCACAATATGAAACCCGTTGAAAATATAATTAGTGACGATTCTAATTTAGTTTTAGAAATATTATTTATAATTCGTAGATCCTTTTAAAATCTATAACCCATAAATTATCTAGAAGCCGAGTGGGGAAATTTGTGGAATTTCCTTTTCCTACTCCTAATCATTTTTCTAAATAGCTGTCTTTCTTCAAACATATAGATAGCAGAGTTGTAATAGAATTTTTGGTTTTGGTTGGAGAATGCACTGCAAACATTTTCAGCAGGTGAGTGGCTATTTATAGAAAGGTTGCATTTGATTTAAGCAGAATTAGATAAGGAGTCAATAGATTTATGGTGAATACTATCAAGATAGGAGAAAAGGAAGCCTGACAGCCTCACTTGAAAAATTGGCGCAAGTCAGTCTTCTTAGTGCCATTTCTCCTTATTTTGGCGGAGTCATGGATTAAGATTCGATTCATATTGTTTTGATGTTTAGAAAATTTATGATTTGGACTTCTGTCAGGATACCAACATAAATTTTGACAGAATAAGACCTTCGAGCAAGATAAAAAATTGGAAAGAAGAAACAATATTTTAAATTTCTAAGTTTTACGTAACTACCCTTCATGGAAACATAGTTAGTTCATAGGTCAATAGAGACACTGGCAATCCTAGAGATATAGGTGAAAGCGATGTTAGTGAAAGGCCCTGCAGTGGCAGGTCCACTACTGCTATGTATGAATGTATGGCCGAACTGGATTGACGTAATTATTATAGCTGACCGAATAATTACTATTGTAATTCAATGCTATGAAAATAGGAAGAATTAAAAAAGAAGGACAATAGGAAGAAGTATAGTGAATGAAATAGGAAGAAGAAAAAGAATGAAAATAGAAAGAATTAAAATAAATGAATGAATATCGGAAGAAGTAAAACAGAATGAATGAAGGAAGAAGTAAATAAGAATGAAAAAGGAAGCCAATGCAATGCATTTAGTTTAGTACAATATCTTGAACACTCAAAGAAGATATCGACGGACTCCATGAAAAAGTAGAGAGCCTGATGGCTGACATTTTCTTTGTAGCACAACACAAAAAGCGTGCAGATGACATCGATTTTCCAATCAGCCGAAAGAGTTAACATGCACATAAAAAGAAAAAAAAAAGCGGGGAAAATATCTTATATTCATCAATAGAATTATATGATTGAAAAGCAAATGGATTATATTGATGGATAGATTTTGAATAAAGATACATTTGAGTTCATTTCTTTATGATTTGCGAGCTAATAAGATGAACGATGTTATCATTAAATAAAAACCGAGCTTATTATTAGGTCAATACACGTATATGTAAATTGGAAACAGAATATGTTGAGAGTTAGATCTGAATAGATGAAGTATATCTTTCGTTCTGCGTAGATGTAAACAAAAAAGCCAATGATTTGTAAGAAATATCATGGACTTCTGAATTCTATGTTACGCGTTTGAAGCTTTACAATGAGAAATAATGTTGATTTGATGGATAAAGAATAAGATTTAATACATTCAGATAAAGCGCAGGATATTGCAAAAACCATCGAAACGTAATCCAGTTCTCTGGTAATCCGTCAAGACTTCGATGCAGAAAGGATAAGTTTTGGATTATCCTGATAAAAGAAATCATGATAAGTACAAACTGGAAAGAATAATAAATAAAAGGCTGATTAAAAATGTTGAAATAATGAAGTATGGAGTAAACAGCCTAAGTACAAAATGAATAGAATACCCATACAGGCGAAGTACAAAGTCAAAAATAATACCTATTTGCTAAGTAAAATTTGAATTGAATGCTAGATACAGGTAAATTACAAAGGGTAATGAATGCTACCTGAGAACGTCGAATAAAATGAAAGTATTCTACATACATGCTAAGTAAAGAGGCGGATATGTTAAGTGCAATTTTAATTGAATGTTACATGCAGGCAAATTACAAAGGGAAGTGAATGCTACCTGAAAACTTAGTATAAAATGAAAGAATTCTACACGCATGCTAAGTAAAAAGTATGAAAATGATACCTATATGTTTAGTCCAATTTGATTTGAATGTTGCATATAGGCTAATTACAAATGGAAATACTACTTCAGTAATTCTAAGAAGGAGTAGAAAATACTGCTACATAAATGATGTGTGCAACGTGATATAATGCTAAATAAATGTTAAGGACAAAATGAATAGAATGCTAGATAAAGTCTAAATAAAAGGCGAAAATAACGCTACATAAAAGCGAATTACAAAGTGAATAGACAAGTATATAAAAGCAAAGCAAAATTATTATTGAAGGAATGCTAAAATACAGGCTATGTAAAAACTGAAAAGAGTGCTATTTACTGTGCAAATTCTTCTTTTGGGGTAATTTCACATTTTCTTATCATCTCTCAGTTGCGTCTCTGTCCTTGGACAGAGTGCGCTCAGGGGCTTCTCTGTCAAAGGACAGAGGGATAACTGAGGAAAATTCTACTGAAGAGGTGCCCAGCCCTGGCGAACAGCTGCCCGAGGCCGCGCCCTCCCATTGCACAAGAAGGAGGGATCGGTGCACACACCGAGGCCAGCTCAATCGACGGCTTCGGGGGCTGAGGAGAATTTTTGTCCCTGCCTGGGTGTACGCGCTCGGGACCCCACATTAATCCGACCTTGTGTCACATCTCATTCTCGTGGGGGAATGAGTAAATAAATACCACTGAAAAGAGTGCTATATTAAGGTTACGCACGTCGGTGGTTGTGCTTGCACAAAGTTTCAAGTCATCGTGACCGAGGTTTTGAGTGTGCTGGCCTTGTTCAGATTGTTGATCACGTCAGGTTATCCGAACTTTCCCAGAAACTGTAACTAAGATCTGCACAGTATAGTTGCCGTATAAATCACAGCTGGGCTCTGTGGGTGTTGAACAAACACAAATGGGCCCGAGCAGGCGTCTGCAACAGGGATTAACTATCCGCCCTCTTAGATTGACATCGTCGGATTCGAGTGGCTACGCGATTTACTTACCTTTTTACACCGTGAAAAGATTGCTATATACAAAGTACAATATGAAACGAATGCTATATAAATATTAACTGCAAAATGAATAGCATGGTATATACATGCTAAGTAGGGTACGTCGATGTGGTGTAATAGTTAGCAAACTTGTCTCGTTAGATCAATTACGACTGAATAGTTAACTTGATCCTCAGTGAGTGCGCAGTACTTTCGGCCTTGGGCCACATCTAAGCTACGCTTAGAAAATCCATACAAAGTACAAAGTGAAATGGATGCTGCATAATGGTTGAATACAAAGTGAAAATAAACGCTTCTCGGCTTTTTGACTAAGATCAAAGTGTTGTATCTGTTCTTGTCAGCTCGATCTGATTCTCTCTCTTCACATCTATCTTTTCCTTATTTCCTTTTTCTAACTGAAACCAAGTTGTGTCTTTTACTCTCTTTTCACGCAATCAAAATAGAATCGTCCATTATGTGCGGGATATTAGCCTGGCGTAACGGTCGTGCTAACTACTGAGGTTGGCGGGGGACGTACTATTATTAATTATATATATGACACAAAACCGTACTTATCAATCATTTCTCGGAATTTTGAAAGTGAAATAAATTGACTTTATTTTATATGATAAGACAAACGTAAATTTGAAGAGAAATTCGCTTTTTTTTATACCGTTGATTGATTTTTCTATTTACTTTGAAATTTACTATCTCGGAGCGAAAACATGGCTGATCAAATAACTCTCATAAATTTGGTGAAAAATAAACTGATTTAATTTCTATTCCCTATGTTCCAAAATTTGCTTTATTCTAAAGTATACCTTACTTACAAATAAAGTTGATTCTCCGTGTCCCGCCAGAAGGTTTTTCTAGCAGGAGTCCATCCTTCAAATCTACTAATCTCCTTGCATTGAATACTGTTGCCATATATGGTCTGGTGCCCCTGCTGTTAATCTCGAGGTACTCGTGAAAATCCAAAGACACATATGCAATGTGATCTGGCATCTCGTCTACAGTCACTCTCTACATGGCATCTGCTTTGTCGAGCTATTTTCACCGGTTCCCCAAATATACGAAC
>CAHIKZ030002151.1:112500-115000 GCA_903632075.3 Acanthosepion pharaonis
GTAAGAGATAATGAATGCGACTGGAATTGAATTATACTTTCGGATTCCTCAATCCATCTTTATTCTCATATTTAAAACCTTTCGATCGTTACTAAACTTAAACTTCTTCAAAATCGGTCTATAATTACTGAGATGAGGAAATTTTTTTACGAAAATTGTATAGAATTGCATGGGGTCCTTATCTGAATTGCTTAACATTCACAACGGACCGATATCATTGCAGAAACCGGAATTTTTCAAGAACGGTCTAAATACATAGAAATAGCACCAAAACCAGATATGACATAAGAATAACTGTTATGGATCTTGCAGTCCTATTTATAAACATTTCTCTGACGTTGTTCACTAATGAAAAGAATGTGGTTTTTTATATTTCAGAAAGCATTGCAACTATTTACATTGTTTTTTGTTGTCGACGATCTTTAAAAGGATATTCTTCTATTTCGATTATCTTCCATTTCTTCTTCACGATTCGGTCTAAAATACTGAGACAAACTAATTTAACTATTTAGACTATTTACATTGTCCGGACTGTTGTCTTATCTTTATTGTCATATTTACAACGTTTCGGCCGTTTAACGATCGTGCCTTCTTCAGGATCTATCTATATTTCTGAGATGAGGTATTATAACTATTTACATTGCTTGGACTGTGGTCTATAACATTTTTGTTATATTCACAACGTTTCGATCGTTGTACGCTCCGGGTTTCTTCAGGATCTATCTATATTTCTGAGATGACGTATTGTAATTATTTACACTATTTACATTGTTCGGACTGTTGTCCTTTTCTTTATTGTCATATTCACAACTTTTCGATCGTTGTACACTTCGTGCTTTTTCAGGATCGTTCTATACTTCTGAGATGAGGTATTGTAATTATTTACATTGTTAGGACTGTTGTTCTTATCTTTATTGTCATATTTACAACGTTTCGATCGTTGTACGCTCCGGGATTCTTCAGGAAACTGTCTATATTTCTGAGAGGAGGAATTTAACTATTTACAGTATTTGCATTGTTCGGAATGTTGCCCTTAACCTTATTGTCATATTCACAACGTTTCGATCGTTCTAAGCTCCGGACTTCTTCAGGATCGATCTATATTTCTGAGATGAGGAATTTAAGTATTTACACTATTTACATTGTTCGGACTGTTGTCCTTAACTTTATTGTCATATTCAGAACGTTTCGATTGTTCTACGCTCTGGGCTCCTTCAGGATAGGTGTTTATTTCTCAGATGAGGAACTTAACTATTTACAGTGTTCTATGTGTTGTTCTCATTTTTAGGGTAATATTCATGGCGATTTGGCCGTTGAACAATCGGGCCTTCTTCAGGATCTATCTATATTTCTGAGAAGTGGTGTTTTAACTAGTTACATTGTTTGGATTGTTGTCCTCATCTTTATTGTTATATTCATAAGGTTTCGGTCATTGTAGACTCCGGCCTTCTTCAGGATCTGTCTATATTTCTGAGATGATTGTAATTATTTACACTATTTACATTTTTCTGACTGTTGTCTATATCTTTATTGTCATTCACGACGTTTCGACTTTCTCCATGTGACGTTTCTTGGGATTTCGAATTCTCACAAAGAGTTGTGACTTCAATTACTGGCCACATTAACAGAAACATGGAGAGTTGACTTATCAAGGGACATTAACTTATAAATTCAATAGAAAAGATCAATATTTGTTAACCCACGTTACTCATCCAAATGGATGATTATTGACTTAAATATACTGGACTCGCCTATCGGCTTAAAAGAGGATTCATACCTTTTCCAGGATATTAACACGTAAGTGAATGTAATGGACCCGACTGGAATTAGAACTCGGCACCGCTATTCATTACTCCACAGTGCCTCTATTTATTCCGACATATGAGTTCCTAGGAATTGACAGCCAGATGCTTTGATTATAGTGGTGCAGGCTTTGTGCAAAAAAAATGTGAAAGAATGGAAACTAAATCGGTTGTTTCAATTCATTTGCACAAGGGTGTATTTGGTAATTAACGAATAAAAATAATGCTTCTAGACTCGACCAATATTTACCTATTCGCAAACCAAGTAAATTCTTAGAGACTCTAAAGAAACGAGAAATATTTGCCAACCCAAGAACCAAGAATATGCCGATTGACTAAACTAGAAATGACAAATATTTCTCCCTCCCTCAATCAAGAAAATCCTTATAAATTCAGTAGAAACGATCAATATTTGCTAATTCCCGTTACTCATTCAAGTGAATGATTATTGACTTAAATATACTGGACTCGTCCATCGGCTTAAAAGAAAATCCATACCTTTCCTAAGATATTAGCACGTAAGTGAATGTAATGGACCCGACTGGAATTAGAACTTGGCCGCTATTCATTACTCCACAGTGCCTCTTTATTTTTCTGACTTATGAGGGTCAAACTATTCAGTTCCTACGAAACGACAGCCAGATGCTTTGATTTAGTGATGAAGGCTTTGTGCAGAACCAACCACAATTTTTGAAGAG
>CAHIKZ030002151.1:120000-122500 GCA_903632075.3 Acanthosepion pharaonis
TATAAATTAAAACAAAACCTTCTATTCATTATTGTCCCATTATGGAGTAGTCTGTAAAATTCGAAATATCGTCAAAATCTATTTTATTACGTTAAAAAGCAATTCACCGGCTTAAAGATGTGCAGTTAAAATGGTTAGCAACACAGTGATCTCAGACTATGGATTTCGTAAAATTACATGATGCTTATGTTTTCATATCAAGATTTTTTTTTTGTTGATGGACACAAGAAGAAATATCATTACGTGTAACACCGATAATAATGACTTCTACGATTATACGCACTGATCAGGGCAAGGCTGAAACTAAAAATCTTAATAGTTTTTCAATCCTCTTATAGGGAGTTACATTAATACCTTAAGTTTAAAAAATATCATCGGTAGGGAATTCAAAGTGTCAACGTAGTAGCAGAAGTGTCCGTAGATGAAGGGAAGGAGTTTTGGACGAATGTCTTCGTTTTAAAGTTTAAATTAGATTCAACCTTGTAAGTTATGGTTGAGTTTTTATCATCAAGGAAAAATTGGTTTTATTTTAGGATAGTTTCAGATGAACAACTTTAAAATATAATTTTAATATTTCGTATATTTTTCGGTGTTTTGATCGGCCATCTTCTTCTTTATCTCTCCATTATTCACTCTGAGCTGAGTTATACATTATTAATAATTACACCAGTTGACCGTTTTCATTATATTTGAATCGGTAAATTACGAGTCAACTTTCAAAATCGTCTCAGCTTTCCAATACCATTCTTGTGAGTGGTTGAAAATAACGTTGAAAGCTGTCTTCTTAATCTCAGTCATTTTCTTTTTATTATGACTGTTGATTGAACTAAAATTCGGTAATGTGTTTTGTGAAACAGAACTCATCGTAAATGATATTTGCTTCGTATTCAGTCAAAAGCACGCCCTCTAGCGAATGCAATATTTATAGTTTCAAGGAAGATTACTCGGATTTTTTTTCGCTCTAGACAAAGATCTGTGCCAGCAAACAGACACAGAAACTTGAGGATTTTCAACAGAAACAACGACTAAAACGGATATCACATGTAACTCAAAGTGAAAATAATAGCTTAATCCATATTTTGACATTTCACACAACTTCAAATAAAAGGTTATAAAGGAAAAACCCTAGTGGAATACTGGAAAGAGCGATAATAAATACTGGACTGAGAAAACTATTTTTCTGAAAAATTGTTTTAAGATAAAGATTTTGAAAATTTCTTATAAATTTCTTTTAAGAGAAAGGTTTTGCAAATTCCATGGGAGGGTAGTAGTGGCTGCTTGGTCAATGAAAGACGAATATTTCCTTATAAGGAAACAGTTAATATCGACATTATTACTATTAACGTTTAATCCATATAAATCTGGTTTGTTTTTATAATTTGCAGGCTGAGCAACATTGGGCACTTGTTAATCAGCTTAGAGATGTTTTCAAACAAAACAGCGAAAACTGTTTTATGTCCCGGACGCCATTATTCGTCTTCCCTCATCTAATTCATGAAGTTCTAGAATTTAGATTGCGATATGAAATTTTTTTTTTTTTTTTTTTTTTTTTTTAAGCATTGTGCCCCAAGCAAGGCGTGAAGCCACTAGGATGCAGGGGGTTGCGGAAGATTTGGAGCGAGAGCAGATAAGAGTGATAGGAGAAAGGAAGAGGAGAAGGATAGCGGGTAGATCAAGGTAATTGGAGATGTCGATTGACATTACATTTGAATAGTTGGAGATTATAGCTCTCAGGGAAACAGTAATTGGGGAGGGTGTTCCACAGGTGAGAGGTGCGAGGTATGAAGCTATTGGAGTAGAAGAGACGGCTACATTTGAAGGTTTCTACGGTGTAAGGGTGAGAGCGGGATGCCAGCCTCGTAGGGCGCTTGAATTCATGGAGTCTGGGAACCAGAGAGAGCAGCTCATCAGAGCAGTTACCATGGAAGTATTTGTAGAAAAGACAGAGAGAGGCGACGGCGCGTCTGTGAGAGAGTGACTGCAAACAAGACGCTAGATCAGGGCCAATTAGATTACATATCCGTCTCTGGATCTTGTCAAGAACATCGAGGTAAGCAGAAGGTGCTCCAGCCCATATATAGCAGCAATACTCCATGCAAGGGCGAATGGTTGTTTTGTAAATTTGAAGTATCGATTCAGGGGAGAAAAATTTCCTGGCGCGGCACAGAGAGCCAACTTTCCTCGCGGTGGAAGAAGCAATTGACTCAATGTTCCATCTCAGGTCAGCAGTCAGCGTGAGACCGAGCAGACGCAGGGAGTTACTCTCAGGAAGTTGACTATCAGACATTTTTAAAAAGATGGCGACCATATTGTTTTGAAGTTTAAGAATGATTTATACGAGTTCCATTATTATTATTAGTAGTAGTAGACGTACCATTAGGCTGGTGTTGTCAATGTGAATTTGCGGTTAAATCGTACATTGTTCGCAATATAATCTTGGAATTTAACGTAAATATAACTAATACATGTTAAATACATACATTATCTGTCTATATTTCTG
>CAHIKZ030002151.1:130000-140000 GCA_903632075.3 Acanthosepion pharaonis
TGAGTAAAAATAGGTTTTAATACCAGCAATATATTTTTGAAGAAACAATTATTGCCAGCAATATTGTTTTGGAAAAAAATGTTACCAGCAATATATTTTTGGAAAAAAATATTACCATCCATACATTTTTGTAAAAAAATATTACCAGAAATACATTTTTGAAAAAATATTACCAGCAATACATTTTTGAAAAAATATATTACCAGCCATACATTTAAAAAAATACCAGCCATATATTTTTAAATATATATTACCAGCAATATATTTTTGAAAAATAAATATTACAAGCAATACATTTTTTGTAAAAAAATATTACCAGCAATACATTTTTGGAAAAGAATATTTCCAGCCATAGATTTTTAGAAAAAAAAATATTACTAGACGTACATTTTTGAAAAAAAATATTACCAGTGATAAAAATTTTGTCGCCATTAAGGTTGATATACCGTAAAGCAAAAACCAAATCAAACCATCTTTATAACAAGCACGAGGACACCTCTGCGTGGTGTAACAGTAAGCCAGCTGGTCTCGTTTGATTAATTACGACTGAATATTGAGTTCGACCCTCACTGGGTGCCCCATATTTTCGGCCTTATGTCACATCTTACCCCAGCTTGAGTAAATAGATGACAGAATACGAACAAATTAATTTTCATCACCATTGACAATCTTGTGTAACCCCCACCCCCCACAAAAAAAAAACAAAAACAAAAAAAAACATTTCCATATCTATAACAAGCAATGGGAAATGTACATGGGTTTAAAATCAGACCAGTGTTTGTCTCTATAATTTAATGTATAAACCATTTGCCTAGGTTAACATTTTTCTTAAGGCTTGTAAACAACATTTTATATTTAATTGAATGCACAGGCAATAAAGTGTTCAGTAATGCTCAAAGAAATTTCGATGTTTTTGAAGATGTGGGAACGATCTATAAAATTTGAGTGATTACACAAGCAATAAAGATTTAAGTAAGCGTCAAAGACACTTCTAACATTTCCCTAAAATTATGTAAAAGATGGTGCTTGAAAGGTTTGCACCAATCTCATATTACATATATATATTTATAGATTACACACCTTCTTTGCGCTCAGTTTATTTAAATGCATGTACTCCAACGTCAGATTATTACGCACCCGGTTCATACACCACGGGCCATTATAATATTTGTTTACTCCTCTGGGAATAAACCAGACTTCCGTTTTTATTTAATATCGAATCACAAACAAAGCAAATAATGAAAACGAGGCTGACAGCCATTTTGGAATATGCAAAACGTATTTTCTTACCAGATGCTGGCTTTTTTTCGCATTGCATGTGCCATCCACATTGACGAAACTAAATGAAATATAATCCATTTTCTTCTTCTTTTATGTGCTATCACGACTCTCCACAACTTCTTTTCCTTTTGTAATTCCCAGTAATGTTTAACTCTTTACCATCTATCATTTATCTGCGTTTTACTCTCGATTATGAATCTCCACATCTTCCTTTCACTTGTACTTTTCAGCAATATTTAACTCATTTTCCTATTTATTTTTCCTTGTGTTCGATCCATTCACACATAAATGTTATTTTGACTTTACATTGCATGGTATAAATCATTATATACCATGACATGTGACTGATTATTACTCTCCGCATCTTCCTTTCAGTTTTCAGCAATATTTAACACTTTTCTCTCTATTTTCCTTGTTTTACCTCCATTCACACATAAACCTTATTTTGACTTTAGATTGCTTTGTCTGATTTATTATATACCATGTCATGGTAGTGATTATGACTCTCCACAGCTTCCTTTCCCCTGTACTTTTCAGCAATACTTAACTCCTGTCTTCCCCTATTTATATTTGTTTTCCATCCATTCACACATAACCCTCATTTTTATTTTAAAGTGCATTGTCTAATTCTTTTTCGACTTCATTTATGTAACTATATCATGTGTACAATTATGACTCTCCACATCTTCCTTTCCTTTATACCTCTCAGCAATGATTAGCTCTTTAACATTCTTATTTTTCCTCGTTTTTCACCCATCACATATACGAGTTATTTTGACGCCAGGGTATATTGTCTAATTCTTTTTCGTTGACATTTATCGCTCTTATGGCATGGTATGCCATAAGAGCGATTATTATTCTCCACAGCTTCTATTCCCGTATTGTTCTCTGGGCAACGTCGACGTCATTACCATCCATCTTTGTCATCATTTTTTGCCCGTTATTTCAACTTTAGGCTTTAACTTAATAAGCAAAAAGAGCATTATTATTTTTCGCCTTCATTTAGGTACCATATAATAATAGAGATTATGGCTCTCCACATCTTCCTAACTTTTGTTACTCTAAATGCTTTAATACTTTATCTTCCCTCTTTGACCATCTTCTGCCATTCATTTACACTCACACGTTAGGTAGGTGTCTTGTTTCTTCTCCGTATGTCCCCTGAATGTTAACACGTCAGAGGTCAGTTACGAAATCTGATTTTGAACTCCAAATTTATAGTAGCCAAGTTAGATAAAAAAGAAAATAATGTATTGATTTATAGTTTTTCAAATATCACTGCGAATAAACCCCTTGTTAGAGACTGCAGATGAAAGAAAATATATAAAAAAATGCAAGAAACTAGATAATTCATTGTCGGTATCATAATGAAAATTGTCAGCTACGAGTTATTGATCGCCCGTCAATGTGTTAATCCCTCCAAAGACTAAAGCGTGTGTCCTTTCAGTCCCCATGTACTTCCTCTTTGCTCACATGTTCAGTCCTTAGTATTCGAAATCTGTAGAACCACCTCTCTGTCACTTCGACTGTCTTTTTCATCATCAGCGAAATTGAATGGACATGCTCACACTCTGACCATGAGACACGGGGTCGAATCTCACCATGGTCGATTTGTCAGGAAGGAGACTTCCAGATATCGGAGGGTAATGTTCAGCATCTTTGGAAAACCATAACATAGGTTGACACTTATGAGTTAAATTTGGTAGATGGAACTCTGTGCTAGCATGAAGTCGCTAGTCATCGTGGCTGAGGCTTTGAGCGTGCTGGCCTTTCTGATCACGCCCTTTCCCAGAAACAGTAACTAAGATTTGCTTTGTATACTTGCAGTATAAACCATAGGTGGGCTGAGTGGATGTTGAATAAACACAAAAAAATTGCTGAGTAAGCGTCTGCAATAGAGATTGTCTAACCGATATCGACTGGTATCCTCGAAATGGCAATATATATATATATATATATATATATATATATATATATATATATATATATATAGCAATTGGTTAGAATTGGATTTATTGGTAAAAGCGAGAATCATTAAAATAATTATTATCTCCAAAAGATTCTTACAGTCGAAAAATATTTTCTGGCTTTAAATAACCAGCAAAACGTTGATAAGCCGTAAATAATAATTTCGTTACTACTTCTGTCACGTATAATTTCCTTGTGTATGTATTGGGTATAAATTCTAATCTTTATAATGACACAGAAATATGGTAATTTTTGCCTTTTATTTCTTTTATTTTTTTTTATAATTTTATAACCGTCATTTTCTTCTCCTTTAAGAAAATAACAGATACAATATTAAATATTTCTACCTCCCTTACTCCATTTTTGCATATCAATCAATGTTTGAAAACATTTTTTTTCATCATTTCACCCCAAGCTAGGCGATAATGCCACTAAGATGCTCGGGGTTTATGAGACGAGAAGAGAATGACAATGAATCATTAAGGACAAAAGGACAAAAAAAAAAAAAATCAACAAGACTCAGGAAGACAGAAGATGGCGATTGACGTTGCATTTAAATTTGTCAAGATTGCAGGTGGCAGGGAAGCAAGAAACCGGAGGAGGATTCCACGTGTGAGAAGTGCGAGAAAGGAAATTGCTAGTTATGATTACATGAAACCATACCAAACGTTTCGTAGCATTCTTGAATTCAAGCGGTAATATTGCCAACAAAATGAGTTCTGCTTCTCTTTTGCAGGTTATTTAAAGCCAGAAAATATTTTTAGACTGTAAGAATCTTTTGGAGATAATAATTATTTTAATGATTCTCGCTTTTACCAATAAATCCAAAGACAAATTGGATTCATGACTTTAACAAGAGTATTTGCGCGTAACGACTAGAATTGGAACTCTGATTTCCAAATCCTAAACGTTGTCCGTTAAAATCACCCGAATATTCAAGCTTACAGCATATACCATAACTAGACAATAAATAGGAGGAGAGATTGGGTGCTGTAGCATGGAATGGCAACGGATCTATCGCAGAAAAAAATGGTAACCTACTGCGGGAAAAAATCTGCCATGTCAGTCATGTATCGAAAGATACATGATCGTGTGTATCACGTATGGAACATAAGTGACTGAGTGATTTTTCTTCACACGTCCGCTATCAATACAGTTTCCTCAGTATATCTTATATTGTTAGATTTATGACTGACGATTATAAATCCTGGCAGGACTCCTAATTCTCTCAGGATCTCCTTAGTGTAAATCCTGAATATGTCTGTTTCTTATACTCCTTTTTATTTACGTTTATCAACGACCATTACGAAATTGTATTTTGCTCTTTCAGTTCTGAACAATCTGATATATTTGCGCTATGTTATTTACTGTGAGAAAGCTGTATGAGTATTACCTGAGTTATCCCCCGAAAACTATGTAATTACGGATTTTAACTGATGCTTGTCAGAAGTACTGGAGCAATAGATGTAAAAAAAAATAACTAAGATGTCGGTGTTCCATAACCCCTTGCTCATGCCAGACTTTAACTGTGTTGCAACGGAATGTCCCACACTCCCTATTGCCTATGTGGACTGACTATATCAGTGGCTATATATAGTGGGCATAGGATATACCGGGTGCGGGGGGGCTTACTTCGGAGTATACGGCGAATTTTTGCCCGAGACCACGGGGCGGTTCGAACCCCGCATTAAAAACGGCCCTGTGACACATCCTGCTTCGCGGGGAGGTAAGGTAAATAACCTTGCTTCGGCAATTAGTTGGAGATGCGTCTTCAGCTGTGCTAGTCGAACTCACTTTCTTCAGGCAGAGAGGAATCCAGATGAGGCTATCAGAGTCTCGTCTAGGGTAGTAGACAGCATACCCGACCCTGTGTATACTGTGTTTACGGAGAATTTTGCCAGAGCCTATGGGCTCACTTTTTTTACCCGCACTAAAAACGGCCTTGTGCCACATCCTGCCTCGCGAGGAGGTAAGTTAAACAACTTTGCTCTCGCAATTAGTTGGAGATTCGTCTACGACTGTGCTGGTCGAACTCTCTGTCTTTGGGCAGGGAGGAACCCAGACGAGGCTCTGCCGAAAGGCAGTGTCTCGTCTGGTGTGGTAGACAGTGCTCGTGCTCGGTTTTGGCCCCGTATTAAAAACGGTCTTGTGCCTCATCCTGCCACGGGAATTACTAGCCTGCCACCCGAGTTCCTGTCTTTCAGTAGTGTATTCTCTTTTAAAATAAACCTCTCTTTCTTTCATCTACGCACGTGTTGCTGTTCGTTCACTCGAGTAGCACATTTGTCTGTTTGTAACCCTCTTTAAGGATACAACAAATATCAATATGGTCAGGCACAATGCAGATCAGGAAGATAAAATTAGAGAAGTTAATTTTGGAATTATGACATAGCATCGGGTAAAGTAAAGGCTAACTCTGTGAAAAGATGTCCTTGTGTCAGAATTAACTTCATTCAAATACATTCAAAATAAGTTAAAAAGAAGTTTAGAGAGTGTGAATGCAATGATAAAATAAGAAGCAAGAAATAAAAGAGAAAATATGTCATGCAAATGGCGGCAAGAAATGTAAACAAAGAAGGAAAATAAAAGATGGAAATGCAAAGAGAAAGAATAACAAGCAATGAAGCATCGAATCTGGAATGAGTTGGTGTCAAGAAGAGAAAAGAGTGTTTTCTTTTCTCTTCCTTTGTGGATTTGATTTGAATGGCAAATAATAGGAAGAGGAATAAAAAGAGGGATAGAAATTTAAATGGCTAAGAAAAAAATGGTAGAAATGGAGAGAGAAAAAAAAGAAGACGACGATGATGATGATACTGATGATGATGATGATGATGATGATGGTGGTGGTGGTAATGATGATGATGATGATGATCCAAGTGAAAAAAAAGAAAGAGAGAACTAGATGTGACACCATCAAAAGCGTCAAAAACAAGACCAGCAACACCAAAAGAGACAAAAAACAAAAACAAAAAAAAAAACAGCAACAGTAAGCTTGAGAAAAAGAAGTAGCAGAAGAAGAAGAGCAACAACAACATCATAATCATCAACAACAACAACAGGATAGAGGAAAGAAGAAGAAGAAGAAGAACAAGAAAAAGAAGAACAACAACATCATCATCAACAACAACATCAGGATTGAGGGAAAGAAGAAGAAGAAGAAGAAGAAGAACAACAACAACAACAACAACAACATCATAATCATCAACAACAACAATAGGATAGAGGTAAAAAAGAAGAAGAAGAAGAAGAAGAAAAACAACAACAACAACATCATCATCATCATCAACAACATCAGGATTGAGGGAAAGAAGAAGTAGAAGAAGAAGAAGAAGAACAACAACAACAACATCATCATCATCATCAACAACATCAGGATTGAGGGAAAGAAGAAGTAGAAGAAGAAGAAGAACAACAACAACAACATCATCATCATCAACAACATCAGGATTGAGGGAAAGAAGAAGTAGAAGAAG
The DNA here is from genome assembly GCA_903632075.3 of Acanthosepion pharaonis. Taxonomy (NCBI): domain Eukaryota; kingdom Metazoa; phylum Mollusca; class Cephalopoda; order Sepiida; family Sepiidae; genus Acanthosepion; species Acanthosepion pharaonis. The sequence continues at coordinate 136,723 of CAHIKZ030002151.1, forward strand.
AAGAAGAAGAACAACAACAACATCATCATCATCAACAACATCAGGATTGAGGGAAAGAAGAAGTAGAAGAAGAAGAAGAACAACAACAACAACATCATCATCATCAACAACAACATTAGGATAGAGGTAAAAAAGAAGAAGAAGAAGAAGAAGAAGAGCAACAACAACAACAACAGGATTGAGAGAAATAAGAAGAACAAAAACAATAAAAACAACATCAACAACAACAACAGGTTTGAAAGAAAGAAGAAGAAGAACAACAATATTGAGGGAAAGAAGAAAAAGAAGAACAGTTAAAATAACAAAATTGAGGAAAAGAAGAAGAGAAGAAAAGAAGAAGAAGAATGAGAAAAAGAAAAAGAACAACTATAATAACCTATAGGACGAAGAAGCAGAAGAAGAAAAAGAAGGATTATTTTCAGATGATAATTAACATCACCAGCAACACCAAAAGAGACAAAAAAAAACAAAAAAAAACCCCAGCAACAGTCAGCTTCAGACGAAGAAGAAGAAAAAAGAAGAAACAGTGAGAATGGATTTCATTAAAGTAGTAACGCATTGTGAATATTTCCTTCCTATAATTACGCAAGCAAACAGACTGAGACGTAGTTTAAAAGAAAATGATTCAAAGGGAGCTAACTCTAGTAAGGCAAAATGTTACAGACATTAAAAGAACAAAATTATGCAACTATACCTAGTGTATCACACGCACACACACACACACATACAAACAACACACACTCATTTATATATATATATATATATATATATATATATATATATATATATATATATATATGTGTGTGTGTGTGTGTGTGTGTGAAAATATATAGAAAATAGGAAGGAACTGGTTTGGTAAATAATCCAAAGTTCCTTAGTATTTTAGTTATTATTTTTTTAAAATAGTGCTAGATACAAAGTTGGAATCATATTTTTAAATAAATAATCATATATATATGATATATATATGTATATATATGAGATAATCCTAAGGAGCCAGGCTAACCTCCCTAAACGGATACTCAAGGAAGCTGAAAATCCGTTTAGGTGAAACCTAGGTAGGTTTTCCTGGATCTTAGGATTATCTTAGGTCTTGCTCTACTTAGTGTATTGAGCAATTTACGTAGTTGTCTTTTTACTCGTTTTTTTTTTTTCTTTGGACTTGGAGCTTAAACACTAGACGATTGTTTTCGCCATGGTTTAATGTTCTTGATTCTTTCTTTTTTATTTCCTATTTATCTTCGGATACCGATTTTTTTACTGCAAGTTTAGCTATCCGAGGTTTTTCCAAACGAGTACTACCATCTATCTATCTATTTATCTATCTATCTATCTATCTATCTATCTATCTATCTATATATATATATATATATATATATATATATACACGGGTTGTAACAGCAAAATTGTCCAGATTGTGTAACAGAAAGAAAAAATGTCCATTTGCTAGATTAAGTTCTGAACCCATGTCTCTTAGGAATATTTAAAGATACCTTACTACTACAATTCTCAATGAAATAATTAAAGATATTTAACTGCAATTCTCAGAGGGTTTCATGACCCTATTGGACTCTACTTCGAGCAATAAGAATGTACAATTCCTCTACAGGCTTAACAGAAGAATCGTTTTAAAATACATCATAAGTGAAAATGACATGTTCATCAATAATTAATCATAGGTAAGTATCAGAAGCTCATAAACAAATAAATAATGTTCATTCATATATATTATATATATATATATATATATATATATATATATATATATATATATATATATATATTCCAAGACATTTTTCAAATATTCAAGATGATAACTAAGGAAGGGAAGCTCATGAAGGATTGAAATAAATTCAAATATCTATATATATTAATCTAAGATCTTTTTACAACTTATTCAAGATGAACTTCGCCCGCTCTAACCTTCTAACTTTCTGTCCTATAGTAACGAGATTGCTAATTAAATAATTATATTAAATTCCAATATCTGATCAAATTGTCTACATTGCATAATGGCGATCCATATGTAGTACAAAAATTCTAAAGACCTGAACCAAAGATATATTACTTATATATTTTATTGATATTATTTGATGATTTCATTTAAATTTATCGCTAATTGATAATATATATATATATATATATATATATATATATATTGAGCTCCCTGGGGAGGAAGTATGGGTTTGTAAACTGACTATTACGGTTAATAATGCAAGACTCTTTGATAAATCGAATCGAGTTCTCTCAGTCACTGTGTGTTTATCTAAAAATAAAAACACTTAGATTCACCTTCATCTCTGCCGTGCGCCAACGGCTTAGTGGTAGAATTCCCAAGTTATGCCAATTCAGACGGGTTTCGATCCTAGCTCGAGGCAAACGGATGTCTATCCACACTGATGAGCTGTGATATAGCGAAATAGTCTCTCTGTTGATAACAATATATATATATATATATATATATATATATATATATATATATTATGCCTTGAAATTACTTAAAGAGTATAGGGCCGCAAGATATCGTTGCGGTTTCTATTAACGAGCCAGTTTTTAAGTAATTTGTTAGCCTACAGCACAACCCCCAACCTGGAAGATCAGGTTTTGAATTCGGAATTGTCGTTCTTCAAGACCTGTTGCCATCCAAGGCTATAAAACCCAGTCTGTCATGCTATTTACCAATAGCTTCGGGGAGAAGAAGAGGATTCATACCTTTCCGAAGGGTATTAATACGTAAGTGAATGTAATGGATTCGACTGGAATTCGAACCCGGCTCTCCGATTCTTCAATCTGAGCCTCCTGTAATAAAATAGATACATAGCTGCAAACTTTTCCAGACATGTTGGTATGTCTTGATTAACCAATTAAAAGACAGATCTACGATAACATAGATATATAGATAAAAGCTTTTCTATTTAGCATAGATCTGATATTTAATTTGTTAATCAAGACATACACAGAAATCTAATTTTAATTCTGACATTATGTACCCGGCTTTAACTTTCGGAAAGACTTTTTTTTTAATTTCCTTAAAAATCATTTAATCACCAGTTACTTACCATCTTCTGAAGAAGTACAATTATAGTATTGAGACATGAAAGCTTTTGGGCAGCTATTTCAAAATGTTTTTATTATAATCACTGAAATTATAACAATAATAATAAAAATATTAATAATAATAATAATAATAAGTGGGATAGATAGGCTGACAGACAGATAAAGAGAGAGAGAGAGAGGGGGTGAGAGAGAGAGAAACAGATAGATATGAACAATGACAT
>CAHIKZ030002151.1:145000-165000 GCA_903632075.3 Acanthosepion pharaonis
TTCGTCTTTGGCCAGCGTAAGCTGACGATCCGCGCAGGTGGAAGCTACGTAGGTTTGCCTGGCTCTTTAGGTTCATAGACTTGCTCTACTTAGTGTATTGAGCACTATGCTTAGTTATTTTTGCTTTACTCGTGTTGGAGTTTTGTTTTTGTTTTTTCTTTGAACTCTGAACTTGGATTCTGCACGATTGTTTTCGCCTGAATTACATGTTCTTAGTTCTTTTATTTTTATTCCTTATTTTTCCTGGGGTATTGGTTTTTCCAGACAAGTATAATTACTAATATTTATATTTATATTATATATATATATATATATATATAATATATATATATATATATAATTATTTATTTAAAAATTAAAATAAAATCAGTTTTAAAAATAAAATTTTGTTAAAAACCTTTGGTGTCTAATGAATTGATGATGTTGAATGTATATATGTAGAAGTGATTAGAATTTATTCCGTAGAAACCAATCATATTTATATATATATATATATATATATATATATATATATATATATATATATATATATATCAACAAACAGTATTTAGAAAAATATGATAACCATGAAATTTTTTTTTGGGGACCCGTGTCATCCGTTAGCATTTCATCGGACTAAATTTTGCTGAGGTTGACACGTCTACACATGCGCACAAAAAGAGAGACACAGGCAGGTTCAGAATTTTTTCTTAATCTATCCGAACACATCTGTATTCATTTTCTTTTGCTGTCCATCAACTTTGTCCCTGACTATCCCACACGGTAACAACATAAAATTTACCAAGAACGTCAATACATCACCATTCATTTTAACTGATATATTTAAAGAAATTACACTAAGATATCTTGAAATACTAAGGAATATTGTCTTTTCAATGTAAAATCGCCATTGGCTTCAACCACAACCTCCAGAGATTTCGGAATCTCCTGAAAATTTTATCCATAAGTTGATGAATCCTTGCCTTCAGTTCAACTTTGGTGTTACAAGGAATTTTGTTGGTCTCTGGCTCAATTGCGCGCCACACATTATAACCAAGAGGGTTATAAACTGGTGAGTTTGGTGGCCAGATATAAGGGGTGATGTGGACACCGAAATTGTCTGACAGCCATGACAGAGTTCTCCTATTTTTGCGGCATGTTGCAAAGTCCTGTTTCCAGATATAGTTTCTTCCAGCAGTCACCATCTTGACCCAAGGTAGCACTGTCTCCTCAAACTGCTTGATGTAAGCCTCCGTATTCAGTTTGAGACCTGTGGGAAATTGAATGGAGCTATAACGTTTCCACTACTAGTGATCAATACAAACACAATCGTAATAACCATTAGACTCGTCCAATAATTTCCAAATTCTCTAAACTGCTATCAGATTGACACCCAAACACTCGTATCGTTGTTATTGTAGAATCCCGAGCGAACGTCAAGCAGTACAGCATCCCGTTTTCAAAATTCTCATAATTCATTTTACTCTTTTTCTCGCAGACGGTGCCAAATTGACCCTACTATATTGTGCAGTCGACAAAATTTAAAAGTAAAAGAAACGCGCATGCGCTTAAATTAAAAATTAAATAAAAACAGACCACTTTTAAGGTTTATGTAATAAATTTTTCATTACAAAAACTTTTAAAAGGACTGCGGATCATCAGAAATTACTGTGGATTGCAACCTTTGATAGTAAAGAAATGATTAATTAAAATATAAATATTATATAAATAATTGAAAAATGAAATGTGGTTAAAGTGTAAATTTATTTAAAAATTTCTGGATTTACATTGAGATTTCTCTGGATTTTATCCTCCATTTATAGATTATATATGGATTACCTATTTTATATAAAATATATATATATATATATATATATATATATATAGATAATATATAACAATAATACGAAGATTGTATAATATATATATATATATATATATATATATATACATAATTTATAATAAATAAAATATATAATATATATATATATATATATATATATATATATATTATATATATATATATATATAATTATATAAATAAATTCCAAGAGGAGAATAAAATCATTAGAACTCAATGTCCATGACAAGTAAGAATATTATGGTTCAGCCACTATAAATATATATATATATATATATATATATATATATATATATATATATATACAGAAAGTTAGAATCTTAAGGTTTGCTATATTTATGGAATAAAGTGCTCAATATCAGAGATAGAACGTGTAAATATATAAAGTGAACATAGAATGTGGTTTAGAGGACGACAGTCTGTTTGGAGAAACTATATGCACAAATCAGGCATTACTTATGCTGTTATTTTAAAATATATTTATATATATATACGGGTTAGTGGTCACATTGTATAAATTCTGTTAAAAAGTTAATTAACCTAATTACCTAAGAAAAGGCACATATAAACCATACAGAAAACCTAATGATAAACCACTCTACATACACACATCTTCCAACCATCCGCCTTTTATAATCAAACAGATACCAAAATCGATTAACCTATAAAATTCCGACAATTCCTCCAATGAATCCATATTTAACAAAATTTAAGAAAGACTATGAAACGGCCCTAAAAGATAGCGGATTCCCAGCAACACTCACATACTCACCACAGAATACAAAAAAGACCAACAGGAGAAGAAATATCATATGGTTCAACCCACCGTACAGCAAGAACGTAAAAACAAACGTAGGAAAAATATTCTTCAAACTTTTACACAAACACTTCCCAGACAAAATATTCAACAAAAACACAGTAAAAATCAGCTACAGCTGCACCGAGAACATAGCACAAATAATAAAAAAGCACAATAGGGAAATTATCAACAAACCACACGAACAAATTAAACCCACGTGCAACTGCAGAATAAAGAACGAATGTCCCTTAAACGGAAATTGTTTACAAAACAACGTAATATACCAAGCCACGATAAAATCACCAGATAATGAAGAAAAAGTATACATAGGAGTAACTGAAGGACCCTGGAAGCAAAGAAATTATATACACAAAACATCTTTCACAAATAGTAAATATGCGAACAGTACAATGCTTTCTAAGTATATCTGGGAAATTAAAAAAAACAAAACGCACATCACACCAAAAATATCTTGGAAAATAAGAAAAAAAGTCATCAGCCTACAACAACCAATCAAAAACTTGCAAACTTTGCTTGGAGGAAAAAATAGCTATCATTACTTTCCCCGACCAAAATAAATTATTAAATAAAAGATCCGAGCTCATCTCAAAATGCAGGCATGAAAATAAATTTTTACTACGTAACCTAAAAAAAATGAAAAACGGAAAAATAAAAAAAAAAAACAAATAAATACAATAAAAAAAAAAATAAAAAAAAATAAATAAAAATACTATGTATGTTGCTTAAAAACCGAAAACCGAAAAGAGAAAATATACAAATAAAATAAATTGACCTAAATTCATCCAAGTAAATAAATAGACAAACCAATCCCAAAAAAAACTCTTCCCGCCAAAAAAATAATAGTTAGAATGAACTACAACAACCAACCCCAAAATTGAACAAATAGCTTTAATTAAATTCTCAAGCCAAAACAAAACTGTTAAATAAGTGATATAAACAAATTTTTACTACGTTAATAAATAAATAATATAAGAAAAAAAAAAAATAAAAACAAGCAATATAATTTGACCCAAATAAATAAACAAACGACTTCCGGTAAAATAACCGCCATAATAGAATAACAATGCAATAACCCGTATATATAAAATAGCCGAGAAAAATAACAGCATATGTGGCCTGACGATTGCATATAGCATGAAACAGACTGTCGCCTCTAAGTGTTGACTTCTATGTTCACTTTTATATATATATATATATATATATATATATATATATATATATATATGTACTCACGTTTTGAATGAAAATTTCTTTAGTCATCTTGAAAGCCGCTCAGGTCTGGTGTGCATAGCCATTGATCCTGAAGGCAATCACCCTAAACAAGATACGGTGTACTTTTCATTTTTTTTAACCGGTGCAAATTACATTAGGAACCTAGAAATTTAAAAGCAATCATACCCTTTCAAACACCGTCATATGCTTCAACCCAATACAAAATCATTTTTTTTAAAAGAAAAAAATATAAGTAACTTTTTTTTTTAAAGTGTACTATATAAATATATTCTGCTGACAATATCCTTATGTCTTTCGCGGTTTGAAATCAAATGTCACTGACCGAGAATACAGAAGTTTGAGTTAGAATTAAGAGACAGAAAAATACAATTGATAGACTTTAAGCCATGTTAACCCAGTGCGTCTTCCCTCGACTTGGTCATATCTCTTTTCCTTCAGGTCCCGACCTTAGCTTGTAGAAAAATATTTTGATACTGATCGGATCCAAAGGAGAAAGCGAACAAAAATGACAGACTTAAGAGTGTTGAATGTATTTGAAAGAACTGAATTATTCAGAAAAGGTGTTATAATTGACATTCGACGTGATGTGAGGAAAAAATGTGTTCGTCTTGCCTGGTATTCGCACGTCCGGATCACTCGTCTCGCCTGAGAAACACACTGGTGTTATATAGCTATCTCAGTCCCAGACACAGGCTGACTATAGGCTAATACCTGCCTAGTATCATTCATAAGCAAATAATCAGCGCCACCTCGTCTAATTAGAAGGTCTTCTCTCAATAGCCCATTATGGAAGGGGATGCGACTTCTGGTGCTTACAGCACCACATCCAACCAAATCCTTTATCGGGCTGATCCGATTCTATGTTACAATGTTTTCATCTTAATTGTTATAATCCCAATATTTCAGCCGCTATGGTCTCCAGCCATCTTTAGGTATCTGTCGATATTCAAGGAATTTCAAAATGAACATTTTATTTAATCTATAACCTTGGGTGGCAACGAGTGTAAGAAAAGGAAAACTCTGAGTTCAAAGCAGCTTGGAGTTGGGCTTTGTCAGGCTAACTTACGCAAGACACACCACTTCAAGCTGCTGCAGTTTGTGTGGTGCCTGTATGACTCTAATGAGTTTCAGGACACGTGATGATGACATTCAGACTAATGTCTGTATTCGTCTTGTCTGGTTTTCACACATCTGCATTTTGAAAGCGCCTCTCTCCACTGAGAAAAAAACTGGTGTTATATAGTTCTCCCAGTCCTAGACCCATGCTGACTATTGGCTAATACCTGCCTAGTATCATCCATATGTAAATAGTCAGCGCCACCTACTGTAAGTAGAAGGTCTTCTCTCAACAGCTTTTCGTGGAAGAGAACGTAACTCCAAGTGCTTACAGCACCACATAGAACCAACTTGAAGTCTTTTATCGGGCTGACCCGATTCTCTGTTACATTTTTTATGTTGGGTTAGGTTGGGTTGGTTTCTACTCTCGAGAAGTGCGAGAGAAGAAGCTGTTGGAGTAGAATAGGCGGTTACATTTACCTACTTCGACAGTGAAAGCGTGGGACCGAGATGCCAAGCTAGTAGCTCGCTTAAATTAATTCATTTGCGGTACCAGTGAAAGCAGTTCGTCAGAGATGCTGCCATGAAAATATTTGTAGACAGAGGAAAGTCACATCCCGTCTATGAGAAAGTGACCGTTGACAAGATGCCAGATCAGAACCTATCACATTACATATCTGGATTTTGTCTAGGACCTCAAGAAATGAACAGATAGCAACAAACATATACATCAAAATAGTATTGATATACAAAGCAATACTGATGTTGATTTATTCAATGCAAGGACGACTGGTTGACTTATAGACTTGAAGGATGGGCATAGGCGAGAAAAACTTTCTGGCGCGACACAGAGAACCAACTTTCCTTGCCGTAAAAGAAGCTATTGATTCAATGTAGTTGTTCCACCTCAGGTCAGTTGTAGACGTGAGACCAAGAAACCGTTGAAAGACGCCCTCGTGGAGTTGGGCATTAGGCGGCAGGGAGGGTTCTCTATGGCGGGTAAATGAGTGCAGTTTCGTTTTGGAGGCATTAAAGTTTACAAGCCATTTCCTACCCCTGTCAACCATAGACCGGAGGAGCAATATTCAAAGCATGGACGAATGGAAGACTTATATATATTTTAGATAGATTCTGGAGAGAAAAATCTTCTCACACGACACAGTGAACCAACTTCTTTAATAGCTGACCTAGCACTAGATTCAATATAGTATTCGTGTCAACTGAGAACGTTAGCACGAGAAGGAGCAACGAGTCACTTTCACTTTGTTGGAGGTTGGCATCAGCCATCCTGATGGAAGGCAGAAAAGGCTCTCGCAGATGATTAATGGAGAGAAATTTAGTTTCAAGGAGAAAAAAAGGCAAGCGAGATTAAAAACAGAGACAGATTTAATACAGAAAAAAAATTCTCAACAGATAAAGAATGAGATTATTCAAACTATTTTCATATCATAATGTTTTCTTCCTCTGCGTGGGTTTTAATTCTCATGCGACGATAAGAATCAAAAGACCTATTTTCTTCTTCTTCAAATACAATTGCGCGTACTCTTTTACTTATTAATAATAAACAAACGACAAGATGATAAAACCGACTTTGAATGTCAGGCAAACGCCCTGGAAATAAACAGACAGACATGTTTAAATAATTTAAACTTATCAAAACATAAAATAAAACGCGATGTTAAGGCAAATTCTTCCATCAATGTTCAGACATCTTTTATCAATATAAACTTATGGTACAGTTCTTTAGTCATCAGTATATTTTTTGGCTTACTTTGTATTTATGTTAAATTGATAAAATAAGGGAAAAAGAGTGATTAAGCCCTTTTGGGAAAAATGAATTCAGGAGGGTCACATGACGGCCGGTCAGTGACGACAGTTTGAAGAGTGGCGAACGCCAGTTGCTATTTAGCACGCCTAGAGGCAAGATATGTCTGCACATATCAGTTTCTATGTAACGAGATGAGAAGCAAGGTAAAGATAACAGAAGAAAACCTCATGGTCTCACCAGGTCCATAGAGAACACCAACGGCCTACCAGTTTTTCCTTCGTGAAATATTACAAGTAAGATCCTTTCGCTTTTCACCCCTTCACACTGCTTTATGTATTCGTTTCTGGTAACTTCACTGTGTAGGATAAATTGGTGACAAGTATGTATAGAGAGGTATAAAAATCTCTGAGAATAATGCACGTTCGTCATTCTTTTCTTTCAGCTATCCTGTTATATCTGGGTATTAAAGCACAGTTATAAGAATGCCTATGTAACAAGAACGAGGGTGACAAATATTTATTTTCCGAATTACATTGATCTCGTTATGGACATTATTATATACGTGATATAACACCGTAGTTCACGGATAGGACGGAATAGCTGATTGGAAAAAAGAATAATAAACATGTTTGTTTCTCGAAGAGGCTTATAATGCTATGTCATACAGAAAATTACATACATACACATATATAAGTGTCCCACACAGAGAAATTATAACATATACAATAACAAAGTTTGTGTAAGAAAGGGGAACCTTATTTGTAATATTTCCCAAAGGGAAACCTAAAGTTGCAGCAGTTTGTTTACGAAAAGTTTAGGCTATTCCTGTAAGACCTGCCGGTGTAGGCTAGAGACGTCCTACTTTTCTGGGCTGTACATCACAACTGCCTTCTCCTGATGTCCTTCACACGCTGTTGTGTAATCCTCGTGACCGTCTCAACAAAAGGGAGACAATCGCCATTTGTAAACCAACATTTATAATGAGGAAATGAACTTGAAATATTCTCTCTTTCCCTTGTATATTCTAAATTATGAAGGATAATATTAACATTATTTACACTCGGCGTATTGTTCTCCTGTTTGTTATTATCCCAAACGATTCAGTCGTTGCACAGAAAACAGTCAGGGATTTAATTAACAATGAATATATCACCAAATACACTAACCAAAGTTTTAATCCATTAGAAGAGAAACATAACTAACGATAACGAGGCAGCGATAACCTTCATTTTTTCAGCGCATTTGGCGCCGATGTAGTCACCCTCCGCCAATACCTTGTAATTGCGGCTTAAGGCGGCATTCAAGGCAAAATAGAACAGCATCCTGACGGTTTCTTTTACCCCGATGATGTCGAAATTAACCTGTCCCCTGATTCTTCGATTTCTCATTTCGAGCCATTATCCATTACACCACCAACGCACATTCAGGGAAATAGGTTTCTCAAGTCCAGTAGCTGTTATTGCTCTTTCCAGTACTGATGGAGGTTTCCTTCCTAAATTTGAAGTAGTGTGGAATCTCAACATCTTGATTATGTTATTATTTTCTCTTCTCAAGTCCAGTAGCTGTTATCGCTCTTTCCAGTATTGATGGAGGTTTCCTTCCTAACCTTTCGTTTGAAGTAGTGTGGAACATCAACATCTTGATTATGTCATTATTTTCTCTTGGAGTTACGTATGCGTTATGGTAATTTAGCCACGTATGCATGGAATACTCTCCGGCATTCATCAGGTTCTGGTCGATTCGCGTAATCTTTACGGATTTTAGTACTGGACACTTTATTTAATCAAAAAGTTCAGATTTAGTCATTCCGTTGTCCACCTCAATCTTTTTTTTCATTTACTACTATTTAGTCGTGTATGGGGTGAAGCGTCAATGATATTACCTTTGTAGCGAATCAGTCGAACCTGCTTTACTCAGGTGAATTGGGATGCGGACTGTACAGGTCCATGGAAGTCTTGATTATTTTAGTTATGCATTTATTCTTATAATTTTCCGTGTTTCTGTCTATATTTATATGGCAAAAAAGATGAGAACAATAGTCCGAATAATGTAATTAGTGTCCATAATACCTCATCTCAGAAATATAGACAGATACTGAAGAGCTGGAACGTTGTAATAAATATGGCACCAAAGATGAGGACAATAGTCCGAATAATGTAAATATTGTTTTCTGTGTTTATTATAAATTTCATTATATTATTATGCATTTATAAACTTTAATTATATAATAAATTATAAGTATTAAAATAAATATTTATTTTAAAGTTTATTATACATCCTGGTATATGTCGATGTTTTTATATTTATGATAAAAGTTATTTCACAAGTTTACTTTATTAAGAATGTCTATCTATTATCGCTAAGAATTACTGTATACGAACATTTAATACGTTGTATTTATTAAATTACTGATGCATTGGCATGAATAATTCTTCTCTTTTTATATTTAAGCGTAACATTTCTGATTTTTATGAAATATGGCGTAATTTTCAAAGTTATAGGAAAAGAATTTTGAGTCGTAATGTTTCTTTCGCTATTGGTTCAGTATCGTAGATTTATTTCCCTGTCATTTATCATTCAAACATTTTTAACAAAATTTGCCGATGATTTTATTCTTTTATCCTTTTCTCATTTATTGATTGCAACATAATATTTTTTTGTGGCGGTGGGCGAGGACGTATTTTCAAATTTATAGGAAAAGTGTTTCGAGTCGTAACCTTATTTTGTTTATTTTTTTTACTATTGGTTCAGTATAGTCAATTTCTTCTCCTATTATTTATTTTTCACATTTTTTAACAAAATAATAACGAATATTCGCATATATATTTAAGGATAATTTTATGATTTGATTCTTTTCTTATTTATTTATTGGTTTATATTATCATTAAAAATAATAGTTTTATTATCATTTAAAATAATTGTCGCATAATACATTTTCGATACATCAAAGGTGATCATCACTGATGCACTGTCCTCATCGCCGATTCCGGGTTTTGCATCACATCAGCTCAAATAACAACCCCAACCTGACTCCGGATGAGTCAGATTGCCTCCTTGAAAGCGTCGTACTACGCCCCTTGACATTACAAAAAACATGCTGATCATCATAACCAGACAGCCTAACATCATATATCTCAGCTATTGGAGAAAACACAACAATCCGACATCGTGAGCAAGATGGAGGTCTAGGAGCTTATTACTGCAGGAGTACACGCTACAGCCACGGCATCACGGCTACTGACATAAGCAGACAGCGTAACAGCATATATCTCAGCTATTCGAGAAAACACAACAATCTCGTCATCGTGAGCAAGTTAGAGTTCTAGCGGTTTATTGCTGGAGGAAGACACGCTGCATCAAATCGTAATTTCCCTGCTTTCCAAATACTAGGAAGTTCAATTCTGACAGCCATTTTCTAAAAATCGATTTTTTTTTTTTGGTGCAGTCTCCCATTTGAATTTTTAGGTCTAATAAACAAATTAGATCGTGATTACGATTCCAATGTAAGAAATTGTAACCAGGGAATATTAGTGTTTGAGCCTTTTACTTTAAATATATATATATATATATATATATATATATATACAGTGTAACCCGGATATAAGAGACCCGGATATAAGAGATTTTTTCTCTGGTCCCAAATTAGAGCCTGTGTTAATGTATATAAAATAGACCAAACCCTGATATAAGAGTTACCCGGATATAAGTGAAACCCGGATATAAGAGACTTCTTCTCCGGTCCCGACAACTCTCTTATATCCGGGTTACACTGTATATATATATATATATAAGTTCTATAATACATTTTTAGATGCATCAAGTGTGGCGTTCAGTGATGCACTGTCCTCATCGCCGATTTCGGGTTTTGCAACATATCGGTTCAAAGAGCAACCCCCGACCTGACTCCAAAAGGGGTCAGGCCGCCTCCTTGATAGCGTCGTGCTACGCACCTCGACATTGGAAAGAATATTTCAAATATTGCTAGGAGTCCGACCATTCTTACTGACATACGTCACTCCCCGTCAGCCAATGAAAAAAAAAAGAGGCTTCTTATGCTCCCCTCCGGTATACTGCTATATATATATATATATACTTTTGTCTTTCCTTTACCCGGTTTCGATCCGAGCTACTTCCACTGGAATCCATAACGCGGTATGCTGGTCTCTTGCATAATTTAATCCAAATGTTTTATAATAATGTGGTACATTTGACGACGAACTGTTTGCTTTGACATCCAGTGGAAAATATGTATGTGTTTATGTATGTATAGTGGTAATACCTTTGCAGAGACCCTGGTGAGTTGGGATGCTGAACTGTACTGGTCCACGGGCTACATCCAACCCTCACACATGCCTACAAGCAGTTCAACGGGCACTGCGACGGCCACACCCCGGTCAACGGAATCGACCTTCCGTCTAAACTGTTTTCAGCTAATCTGAATGGTTTCCCAACCCGACCGGTGAAGGGGAACGCCTCTCCTCAACCCAACTGTACAAAGCGACTATCGGCCATTCGCCAGCCTGGCTGAAGCAGCTGTATCTCAGAGGTCAACTGCTTTAGCAGTGGGCGGAAGAACTTCGAAATTCAGTTGAATTCGTAACATTTACTAACAAACAAATAACTCCTTTATAAATACCTTTTTTTTTAATATAACTTTGTGAAAGGTACCTAAACTAGCGAAAACAACTCAATTTTTCACTAATTTTTGGTTTTCGTATTTTTGGAAACATAAATTATTTTAATATAACTTTGTGTAAGCTATCGAAAGTAACGTTGCTGAAAGTTATCGAAAATTGCTGAAAACATTAGGTTTATAATACCCAGAAATTCATACCCAGATGTCACAGTGGATAAAGTTGTTGGTTAGATCCAGTGACAGACCCAAAGAGTGTGAGTTCAATACCCAGTTAAGGCAGTGGAGAACTTTCAGAGGGAAAAGTAGCAGGAGGTAACTGATATCCATTAAACATGGCACGTGGAACTAGAACAGTCTACCCCAGTGATCGAAATAAAGGGTTCGAAATTCCAACCACCTGAAGAAGGCCGGAGCGTACAACGGCCGAAACATTGTGATAAATATGGCGACAAAGATGAGGACAATAGTCCGAATAATGTAAATACCTCATCTCAGAAATATAGACAGACTATCGAAAGTAAGTGAAAAGATTTAAGAGCGAAAACAGTTTTCGTAACTTTGCAAACACTAGTTTTTTATGTAACTTTTTGCAAGCTATTAGTGTATTACATTTTGAATGGGTATATCTATATTTTGACTTGCTATAGTTCGGTCCACGCACCTCCCCTTTTTGGTACAGAAGTGTATGTTTATCTATGGCTTCCTGTTTAGATCTGGACTTCCGCTTCCTTCTAAAGTCTACTTCAACTCTATACTTCTAACGTCCCCACCTGAACCCTGAATTGTTTTTCACTAATTATTTTTTCTTCTCTGAATAGGAGTATATAGGTTTGCCTATCATCTGGTTTACACTCCCCTGCAGTCTTTTGAACAGGAGTAGAGGTTCATCCCTTGTTTCCTGTTTGGGATTATTTTCCGCTTCC
The DNA here is from genome assembly GCA_903632075.3 of Acanthosepion pharaonis. Classification (NCBI taxonomy): domain Eukaryota; kingdom Metazoa; phylum Mollusca; class Cephalopoda; order Sepiida; family Sepiidae; genus Acanthosepion; species Acanthosepion pharaonis. Next base: position 157,277 of record CAHIKZ030002151.1, read on the forward strand.
TTCTAAAGTCTACTTCAACTCTATACTTCTAATGTCTCCACTTGAACTCTGAATTGTTTTTCACTAATTATTTATTTTTTCGACATCAACTTTATACATTTAACGTCTCCGACGGAACTCTGAAATTTTATTTACTAATTAAATCTTGACCCCCCCTCCTCAAATCTAGAATTACCTTTCTACTTTTTCTGCTATCTTGCCTTTTCTTACCCTAATACAACTTCAAACAGTAACCTTGTGTGACACTTTTATTGGGTGAACATTAGTGAAATAAAGTATATATTATTATTATTATTATTATTATTGATGCTATTAATCCTGTATAATACGTACCAATACAATATAGATTTAAAATCATGGCGGGAAACTGCGTATTATACAGGAATAATTACGGTAATAATATTGTTAATGTATAAGATACACTTTCCTCCATATTTTTAATCCGAAATTTTTTAGGTGCGCATTATACACACTTACTATATATTATCAAAGATTATATTTATAATCTAATGTGTAACATAAAGTTAATAATAATTTTTTTTAAAAAAACGGATTCAAAATGTTCAGCAAGCTGGTTACCTGATATTCTAATAGTTTCTTTTCTCGCCTGAACTCTGAAATTTTATTCGCTAATTAAATCTTGACCATTTCAAATCTGGAAGTAGTTGTCTAACTATCCTATTATCTTGCTCTTTCTTAGGCTAATACAACTCTACACAGTAACCCTCTACCTTGAGTGACACTTGGGCCGTATATTGGTGAACATTAGTAAAATAAAAAATTAAAAAAAATAATAAACTAGCTAAAACATTTGCTTTATAGAGAAAACAGCTCGGTTTTGACTACACTTTGACTGTTTTCGTGAATTTTTAAACACTAAATATTTAAAAATACAATCTTGCTTAATGTACCTAAATTAGCTGTTGGTTGAATAGCAGGACAGATTACATCCTATAGCTTTGGTTAGCAACCAGTTTTCCCCCGAAAGAAACGACAACCTACTGCGGGAAATTGTACCTACTCTGTCAGTAATCAAAAGACATATGATCGCTTAAGTGTGTATCACGTACGACAATAAACTGACGGATTTTCCTGAAAAAAATGTTTTATGGGGTAAAAGTTATAAATTTCAACCGACAACAGTACTGGATACTGGTTCAATGAACGCCGTTTCCTTGTAGGGACACGGTTAATATTACTTTGAAGACAAGTTTGTCCTGATATGACAGGTTCCCAAATCCTTAATATTCTGGCCAAGATTTGAAAGAAAATGTTCGTTTCCCATGTCCTCAGTTCACTATAGGTGGCAATTTTAATCCGCGGTTTTTTAAACAACTTTAAAAAAAAATAAACTGATTCATATTTTCCATTCCTTTCTCATTCCCGTTCCCTCCATGTTTGACTATTGTTACTTAATTTTTCTTCTTAAATTTTTCTTTTAATTTTTTTTTCCCTTCTTTCATTTCGTAATTTTTCCAGTGTGTGCGGAGAAAATTTATTCCTGCTTGTCGGACAAGACAGTTTTCCCCATCAGGAAGAGAAAGTCTCCTGCGGTTCATGATTCTCATGTACCGTGACATTAGACTCACAGATATGACATCATTTTAATCACTCGTTTCAGCCTTTTGTGTTTTTTAAAGAGGGTCGTGGCAGTGTTGGGTCGAGTGGGCGTGTTCTCTTTGTCTTTGTTATACTTACGGAATTTAATCCCAACAAGCAGTCACAAAAGAGACGCATTTAGGTCTAGAAAAACTTCCCTTGGCTGTTTTTTTTTTTAAGCGAATTCACCCCAAGTAAGGCAGTAAAGCCGCTAAGACACAAGGGGTCACTGGGATCGAAATTAGAAAACAGAAACATTACTAAGGAACGGGAACAAAAGAAAAATGATCAAAAGAACAGTAGATAGCGATTGGCATTGCAGTTATGTTTTTGACTAGAGCGGAAAGTGAGTTCAATAAGTGAGAAATACGAGAGAAGAAACTGTTAGCATAGATCTTAGGGTTAAATCTAACCAACTAACTATAAATTGATGGGACCTCAACGCCAGTCTAGTACTGTACTTACATTCAAAAGTCTAACTATCACAGCGAAGAGAACATTCGAACAATTACTATGAAAGTATAGAAAAATAATATATATGTATATATGTGCATATGATTTTTGTGTGTGCCTATCATTGAGCGTCATATAATCTTTATTTATTTATTTATTTAAGCAAGTTCAACCCAAGCAAAGCAGTAAAGGCACTTATTATTTAATACCCTACACTGGGATAATAATAAATTTTACAAGGAAGTTGAAATGTAAGAAGTGTGGATTATCTAATGATTAAAGAAATTTTCTATACATTTTGTCTTAGATTTCCATTAAAATAACACTTTTAAATCGAAATTAAGCTCTGGCTCACTACGTCGAGCGATTAATGCAATGGGTGTGTTGTTTTGTAAAATATCTCTTCTGTGTTTATACAATCTTTTTTTTTTTTTATTTTTTGAAGTTTCACCAATGTAATCCTTGTGACAATAATTACAGGTTGTAGAGCAAAGTAATCCTTCGAGATTTAGCTTATTAGTATTTTGTTTTGAATCAAGTCTCTTATTGTTTTCGAAGTAGAAATTTTATGTTAAGCTTACATCGTAGTATTGATAGCATTGAGCATTCTATTTGACGCTCTAATGTGAATAAAATATATAATGGAGGGGGTCTTATAGGCCGAGCTATCTCTGATGAGTTATTTATCCACACGACGAGTATTTAGAGCTGGTTTATATTCATAAACAAAAATATTTCATATTCAATTGGAAGAGACTTTATAAAAAAAACAAACAAACCCAGCAACAACTGTATTTACTCTCGGGATCATCATTATTGTTTTTACAAAGCTTCGGTGGATGTGTTCAGTTTTCGTCAGGTGTGTCGATCCGATTTAAAAAACAGGGAATATCAAATTAAACCCTTTATTAAATACAAGCGGATAGATTTAGTCCCATTGTGTATATTTGAAAGAATTTTAAAAAATAAACAAAAACATCCCCTGAAATACACAATTATATTATAACATAACTTTATTTTTATATTTGTTAAGGCAATTCTCCCGAAGCAAGGCAAGAGTGCCACTAGCACGCAAGTGGTTACAGAGGATTAAAAACAAGAGTAAAGAGGTGTATTTGAGGAAAAGAAACAGAGAAGGACGGGGAACAAGCTCAGGATGTCAGATGTCGATTGACATTACACTTGAATATTTGAAGTTTATAGTTATCGGGGAAGCAATTAAGAGGAAGGGAGTTCCACAGACGGGAAGTGTGGGAGAAGAAGCTGTTTAAGTATAAGAGACTGTTATATTTAACTGTTTTGACATTGAAAGGGTGGAACCGAGATGCCTCCCTGGTAGCTCGTTTAAATTCGTCTGAAGTGTTGCCGTGAAAATACTTGTAGAAAAGACAGAGGGAGGCCACATCACATCTGATGGGTAGAGATCGTAGACTAGATGCCAGATCAGGACGTATCAATTTGCATATTCCTCTCCGGATTTTGTCGAGGACCTCGAGGCATACAGCGGGGACACCGGGCCATATATGGCAGCAATATTCCATGTAAGAACGGAGGGTTGATTTATAGATTTGATGGATAGACTCAGACGAGAAAAAACTTTCTGTCACGACACAGAGAACCAAATTTCCTTGCAGTAAGTGAAGCTATTGATTCAATGTATTTATTACAGCTCATGTCAGTGGACAGTATGAGACCAAGAAAGCATAACGAGGCGCTTTCATGGAGTTGGGAATTATAATAAACTTAGCTATTCATTTCGGGGACCTATACAATGGAACCATCCTTTTTTGTGAAGAAAAGTCTATATGCTCGCCCTGTCGGCTGAGGCTTCAGAATACGCTGACTGCGCATCTGCAGAAGGGGTAAGACCCCCACCTCCACCAAAAACAAACGTGGCGTCCTGGGTAAGACGATAAACTACATCCAACAGCAAGGCCTTTGAACAGGATGTTTTGAAGAGCATGGAACCACCTCTTAATTGCTGGTGTTCCCAGGTCCACCTAGACCTGGGTTGGTAGCACCTGTTAGGGTCCCAAGTATGGGTAAATATTTAATCACCAAACTGGTGTCAAAATGCTTTGAAAGTGTAAAAAAAAATGTTTTCATATCAGCAATACATTTTTGTAAAAAATTATTACAGAAATGAATTTTAAAGAAAAAATTATTTCCAGCAATATATTATTACCAGCAATACATTTTTAAAAAAAAATATTACCAGCAATAAATCTTGAAAAAAATATTACCAGCAATACATTTTTGGAAAAAAAAATACCAACAATACATTTTTGAAAAAAAAAATCATTATCAGCAATATATTTTGGAAAAAAGAAAATATTAGCAGCAATACATTTTTGGAAAAAAATATATTTACAGCAATAAAAGTCTTGTCGGCATTAAATAACCTACTGAGGTTCATATGCCGTAAAACAAAACAAGACAAGCCAATATATACTGAGATAGATAGATAGATAGATAGATAGATAGATAGATAGATAGATAGATAGATAGATAAAAAAATATTACCAGCAATAATAAACTTGTCGGCATTAAATAACCCACAGAGGTTGATACACAGTAAAACAAAACAAGACTAAACCAAAGTATAAAAATTCAAATATTATATAATTATAACGTCACTCATAAAAAAAAAGAAAATTAAACTAAATACTAGTCAAAAATTAATGATAATGACTGACAATGTTTCAATAAGTAAAAGGAAAATGAAAATAAATACTGAACCATTAATAACAATGGCTGACAATCCTTCACTAATAAAAACGTAAAGTAAATAATAGTAAAATACGAATAATAATGACTGGCAATGTTTCATTAATAATAATAAAAAAAAACGATGAAAATAGATACTAGACAAAAATTGTATTAATGGTCGACAATAAATTATTTAATAAAAATCAAACCGAAATTAATTACGAGTAAAAATAATCAATAATTTCTGACAGGATTCTTTCAATAGAAATGAAGAAAAAGTAAATGCTAATCCAAAATTAATAATAATGTTTGATAATATTTAATCACATGAAAAGTTGATGAAAGCCAATAATTTAGAATGGTTAATAATGCTTCATTTAATAAAAATGAAAATGAAATTAAATACTTGTCAAAAATTAATAATAATTATTAACAACACGTCACCTAATAAACATGAAGATGAAACTAAATACTAGACAAATGATTATTAATAATGTTTGACAATGATTCTTGTCATAAAAAAGAAATGGAAATAAATATTAGTCAAAATGTCGGGTGGACAGTGAAAATAATTTAATTAAAATGAAAATGAAAATAAATTCTAATAAAATTGTCAGTGATGGTTGAATAGAAATACAAATCAAATACAAATAAAAAATTAATAAAAATACTTGGTCATTTAATAAAATTAAGAAAAAAAACAATTAATAACACTTTAATAATGGTCAGCAATGCCTCATCTAATAAAAATGATGGAAGTACACATAAGTGGAAATTAATAATAGTTTAGAATGTAAGATCGAAAATTAAATTAAATACTAATAACAATTATTATTAATCGTTGACAAAGAAGATAAAAGTAAATACAAATAAAAAAATAATATGGTTGAGAATGCTTTATTTAATAAAAATGAAGAAAAGAATACTAGAGAAAATTAATGATAATAGTTTACAATGTTTCATATAGTAAGATTGAAAATGAAATTAAATACTAATAAAAATTATTCGTAATCGTTGACAAGGAAGACAAAAGTAAAAACAACTACAAAATTTTAATAATGTTTGAGAATCGTTTATTTAGTAAAAATAAAGAAAAAGCAAATACTAGTGGAAAATAATAATAATGGCTGAGAATAATTCATTTAGTAAAAATGAAAAAGTAAATGCTAGTAAAAATTAATAATATTGGTTGCTAATTCTTCATATAATAAAAATGAAGATGAAAAATTAAGTTTTTATAAACACATCTTCTAATGGAAATGAAGAAAAAAGTAAATGCTAATAACATTTATTAATAATGATTTATATACTGCGCCATTTAATAAAAATGAAGAAAAAGTAAATACTAATCAGAAATTAATAATAATAATTGCTAAAAAAACATCGTCTAAATAAAAAGATGGAATTATTATATATTAACCAACATTAACGATAATAGTTGGCAATACTTCATTTAATAAAAACTAAAATGCAATTAAATACTTGTAAAAAAATTGATAATGGTTGACAAAGTTTCATTTAGTAGAAATGAAGATACTAGTAAATACTAATGAAAAATATTAATAATAGTAGTTAAAATTGCTTCAGATAAAAAAGTGAGAAAAAGTAAACATTAATAAAAACTTATTAATAATGTTTGATACTGCTTTAACTAAAAACGTTGATGAAAGAAATTAAAAAAGAAATCATAATATTAAATCTACAGAGATTTAGAAAAAAAGAAGATGAAAATTATACAGATACCATTTTTCTACAATCGAAATTTACGCGCTATTTTTTCTCAAAGTTTCCTCGAAATATCGACCTGCATTTTCTGGGACGGATTTATCTAGATTTTTACACATTTAAACAATCCTATTTGACACATTACAACACTGATAATGCAACAAGTGAATCTTTGAAGGAAAATATCTAATTATGATTATAAGATTTACTGATGTAAAATATATATAATTTAGATATCATAAAAATTATATATATATATATATATATATATATATATATATATATATATATATATATAATTTAAAAAAAACAGACCACTTTAAGGCTCCATTGTAATAATTTATTTCACCAGAGACTTTTATTTTTCTGTGAATCTTCAGACGTTTTTATTATAATACCTAATATTGAGGAAAGAGGGGGTAAGGATCAGACAATGACCTATTTAATCGGCCAAATCAACGGAAATGATAAGTGGAAAGGAAAAATGGAAATAGAAAAAAAGGCGGAAATAAAGAGAAAAGAGATGTACTTAGGGTTTTCGGTAGCAATTTAGATAAAATAGATTTTAACGTTTGATAGTAATTTAAATGTTTAAAAAACTACACAAAGAAATTAATTTAATGCTTTTTAGCAATTTGAATATTCAACTTCTCTACAATTAAATTAGGGATTTCATATAAGTTGAATACTATATTAATAAAAAACAATAAAAAAAATAAAAGTTTACTAATATTAATATTTTAATATTGTGAATTACTGGTAAGGTACAATCTTTATCAGTTTGAGTAATTCATGAATTTCATTTGTAGCTATTTTTAGATGGGTAATATTTCTTAATTAAAGTTTAGGTTTCAAATCAAGTTGAAGTAAGATTTGAAGGTCATCGTAAAAATTTTCTGTTTTTACATACATATACCACATACATATTTACGTAAAATTCACATATACATGCGTTCATGTACATGGGCAATTACACATATAACCACATACACATATATCGATATATACCTGTATATGTGCATATACATATACATTTACATATCTCCACAAAGATTCATATTTATACCTATTTAAATTTTATATATATATATATATATATATATATATATATATATATATATATGAACATAAAATATTAAACCATTATTTCTTTCGAAAGTATCCTCCAACGAATTATACATGCGTTTTAAACGTCGGCATTATAAATGCGTATGATAGCTCGAGTTGTGTAATTTTGG
>CAHIKZ030002151.1:170000-172500 GCA_903632075.3 Acanthosepion pharaonis
AGCGTTTTACCAAAATTGGATTTGGCCTAAAAAAACCAAAATGACGAGAAAATCATGGGAAAATCATTTCATAATTCTCTCTCTCCTTCTCTCTCTCTCTCCTCCTCTCTCTCTCTCTCTTTCTCTCTATTATTATTATTATTATTATTATTATTATAAAAATATGTTGATGTGGAAAAACCTGTTGAAATTTTTATTATAAGGGATAATAAAAACATTTTCAAATGTTGAAATAAGCATGATTTGTATTACAAACTCTTATAATAAATATATAATAATAATAATATATTACTCTACTTTGTATTGAGCCATTCCCAAAAAGCAAACGTTGCGAACATAAAAAATTTTACTCCATCTATTTTTTCTCCTCATTTGTACATGGTTATATCATTTATCTCTGGAAATAGTATATATAAATGTATATATAAACTGCCTAAATTGATAAGAACCAAGAAAATATTTTTAAAGGATCTCTTTTTATATATATATATATTTATATATATATAAATATATATTTATATATTTATATATATATATATATATAAAATACAACAAACATGTTCATCAAAAAAATAAAAATTTATCCCTAAATCAAGATACAGACGTCCATCAAACATTTAGAAAAAATGGCAAAAATTCTACATCAAATTGTCACCATTTATTACCTCTTTTTAATTAAATTTGTATATATTAGATGCAAACATATATAAATGTGTTAGGTTCTTGTTCTTATACACACACACACACAAACACACCAGGAAGGACACACACACATACACAGACATTCACAGTTGCCAATTATATATATATATGTGTGTGTTTGAAAATATATAGGAAAAAAATTCGTTAGGTAAATCTTAAATTGTTCTTTAATATTTTTGTTATTTTTTTTCAGCATTCATGATATCCATATATATATATAAAAATATATATATTTATTTATATATTATATATATATATATATATATATATAATAATGTTTAGGGAATTCTTTGGTATTTTTTTTGGTACCCACCACACAAAAAAAAAAAAAAAAAAATATATATATATATAAGATATATATAGCTCAACAAATATATTTTTTTAGAATAGATAAATAAATAGATTTTTTTTTCTTAGACAGACAGATAGATAAGATAATTTTCAAATGGTAATTTAAAAAAAATGTTCTTTTATGCAAAATTCAGTTTATGTTAATATTAAAATATACATATTTGGTTACCCCTGTTACAGAAATAAAATAAATATGCAAATGAGAGAGAAAATAAACAAAGACAAAACTCCCAAAAATAAACCTCTCTAAATTGAAACTATTTTTAATTCGGAGTTGAATTTTTTTCTGTTCAGGTTTCCCAATTATATTCAAATATCTAATTAAAAAGATCGTAATTTATAATTCAATGGAATACAAATTTAGGACCATGAATAAAAGTGTAAAATGCCAGCTATTTTATTATATATATATATATATATATATATATATATATATATATATATATATATATATATATATGTTGTATAAAAGTGACTCACCTGATTTTTTTTTACTAAAAATATTTTTTGTCTATTATTTTGGGGGTTAAAATAATTTTTAATCTTACTAATATAAAGACCCTTTCCCGACCACCTAGAAAAACAGTTTATTCACCCTAAGGTATTCTATTGATAATTATAAATTTGGATATAAATGAGATTAAGGAAAAAACCGTGAAAAAGAAGTCGCTCAGATATCGCATTCTAATGATTAAACTGGTAAATTTAATGAGCTTTTGACAAAATACTGAAATCTATTTTACCATACACTCAGAACAATATTCTAGAGAATTCTAGAACAGCTTAAATTAAGAGTATTCCAGAATATTCCAGAAAGCCTCATACAGTATAAAAACAGCTTGAAATAGCCACTCGAGGCACTAACCAGATGAAAGGGTACAAACACGCATCAAAAGCACTTAAGGCATCTATTATTGTCCTCTCAAAAGCAGGCAAGTCTACAAGAGAAATTGCTATAACCTCACAATCAACTGTCTTTCGAAGGATTAGGGCACATAATGATGCCACACCTGCTCCATGGAAGGAAACAAGGGGACGAAAGAAAAAGATTGATGATAGAACTGGCAGGGTAATCAAGACAGAAGTTGCGAAGAATAGGACTATAACTAGTCTAGATATTGCAGCCATTCTAAGCGAAAAGCAAGGTGTTAGTCTTGTTAGGTTACAAATCTTGTTAGATCAAGGCAACAAATCTTGTACACGAAGGTTTAAGCCGCTAATAAGCAAAGCCAACAAAGCCAAGAGATATGAATGGGCACTATTACAAAAAAATTCACCGTAGAAGACTGGAAGAAGGTTCTCTTCTCCGATGAAGCGAAAGTTGAGCTAAATTCATTGCATAAGGTTAGTCACTTTTATTGAACAGCACTTTATCTATATATATGTATTGCAAAGTGAGTATGACTATCAGTGACATGTCCATCCCTTTACTTAAACTCACCCAAAA
>CAHIKZ030002151.1:177500-280000 GCA_903632075.3 Acanthosepion pharaonis
GGATGCTCATTGTTTAAGGTACACCTCACAAACACTACAAACACACACACACAAGGAAGATTTATACACACACACATACACACACACAAAATATATATACAACATTTAAAATAAATATATATATATATATATATATATATATATATATTTAGAAAGAGATGAGAGAAAGAGAAAATTAGATAAAAGATAGAGAATTGATTTTGATTAGTATTTCAAAAAATTGCAAGAGAATACATACATTCTTTCTTTTTGGACTTTTTATATATATATATATATTTAAACACACATTACATATATATATATATATATATATATATATATATATATATATATATACGCACAGACACACAACATAGACAATCTTTTTTTATTTTTTCACACAAAAACACACAAACATTTTTTGAGAAATTTTAAAGTTTCCTTTTGAATTTCACGAAGATAATTAAAGTTTCTTCATATATATATATATATATATATATATATATATATATATATATAATTAATTTTTCTATTTCTGTGAATTTTTTTTCTCCTGTGTATAAAAAAGATATAAAAATCATAATGATAATCATCTTTGATCTCCAGAGGGCTTTGAATTTGATCCAAAAAAATTAACAACTCATCCTCAGAAACTGACAAAGCCCAATACAAGTTAATCTCACTGTACAGTAGTGATTCTTATACCCACAATATTTATGTCGATATTGAGTTTATTCCCCGGCTAAAACTTTCCTTTCATTTTGAATCATTAAAAAGGTCATTTCTTGAAAATTGCTTTTTTTTGCGGTTGATCTGAGCAGTCCTCCCAAAATTGGCACAAAGATATTTCAGTCGATGACCTCAAAAAAAGGTCAGTTCAAGTACCAAAGTTTATTCAGGAGGAGGCTGAAGAGCAATATACGTTCAAAAGTGGATATATTCAGTTTTCTTTTTTTACTCCTTTCTTTTCTAAACTTTTTTTTCTTTCTTTCTTTATCTCTCTCTTTCTATATATAAATTCATAACATGAAACATTTTTTGTTTTTACTTTTAACTTCTATGTTCACTTTTATATCTATCTATCTATCTATCTATCTATCTATCTATCTATATATATATATATATATATATATATATATATATATATATATATATTATAGTAAAAAGGGTTTTAAGATATATAATTTATTGTTCTTATTGATAATTTTATTTTTACAAAACAGTTTAAATATAAATGTAAAATTTAAAAGCCTAAATATTATAAATTAACTTTAAAAACACACACAATACGCACACACAATAATACACATTAACAACTTTTACACACACACATATTTTACAAATATATATATATATATATATATATATATAAATAAAAATATTATACGCAGCATACATTTTATATATGTATGATTATTTCTTATATATATATATATATATATATATATATATATATTATAAACATATATCTTACTTATTATAAAACGCAGATTGTGTGTGTGTGTGTGTGTCTGTAACGTTTATATATTGGATCGGATTTCCTACATTTTTCAACCGATTTCAACAAAACTTCACAGGACTACATAAAATTACCTTGTGGTGGTTCTAACAGCAAAAAATGGGGAAAAATATAATTGTTTTTGCACAAAATCAATTTGAAAACACGATTAAGAGACATCGTGAAAATGGAAAGGGGACAACTCACATCGGGTTGTTTGTGTGTGTGTGTGGGTTCCTTTAAATATGGGATCGGATTTCCTATATTTTTCAGCCGATAAAACAAAACTTCTTTTTTTTTTTTTTTTTGGCAGGTAGTGTTTTTATTTCTCTTGCACACTTTTTTTTTTTTTTTTAACATTCAGAATGCTTTAAAAATTCCATTTACAAGACAATTATTTATAATAAAATTCTATTCAATCGGGAGACTCATCATAACGATTGAAAACAACAATTTTTGTTTGAGTTTGGGTTTGACCAATTCGTAAAAAAAAAAAAAAAAACTAATTAAGACATGCGTGTCCGTCAACCTTAAACAATAATCTAACGATCTCTACTGATTGTACGAATACAAACATCGGATAAATTCTTTTTATCTTTAGGGAAAGATAATGAAATCTAAACATACACAAGTCCTAACTAAAAAAATAATAATTTGGAAACTACTTTAAATAACACATGGTGTCCAATTTTTTTTACTGTATTCAATAAGTAAAAATCATAAATTAAAAAGATTATTATTACAGAAAGGCTACTAAATGAATAAGATTTGTTAGATCATAATTAATAAACCCAAATAAAGTTAATATTTTTTGTATTAGAAACAACGAGTGGAAAATATATTCAAATCAGAATTCTAATTATGAATCACCACAAGCAAAATATGCAATTTTTTTTTACTGTATTCAATAAGTAAAAATCATAAATTGTAAAACTAAAAGATTACAGAAAGGCTACCTACATTTTTCAACCGATTTCAACAACAAAACTTTTTTTTTTTTTTTGGCATGTAGTGTTTCTTATTGTCTTGCACACTTTTTTCTTTTTATTTTTACATTCAGAATGCTTTAAAAATTCCATTTACAAGACAATTGTTTATAATAAAATTCTATTCAATCGGTAGAGACTCATAACGATTGAAAACAATGTTTTTGTTTGAGTTTGGGTTTGAAAAAAAAAAAAGACTAGTTAAGACATGCGTGTCCGTCAACCTTAAACAATAATCTTAGTCAATTTTATTTTTCAGTCTTTATGATGGTGGATACTTGATCTATCTCTTACTGTTATATCCCCGGGCAACGCCGGGCTCTACTGCTAGTATATATATATATATAATATAATATCAATTATTTTGATCATGATGATATATATATATATACAAAAACACATTACACATAATCAAGATTAAATGATATATATATATATATGTGTGTGTGTTTGTGGAAATTAAAAAAAAAAATAGGATGTTCAACTATTTATTTACATATGGTTTAAAACCATAGTTCGTGTCATGAATAAAAAATATAATTAAAGATATACATTTTATTTGGTCAATAAAAGAAGATCCAAAAAAATTACCCAAAGAAATTCCAAATCGTAATTTCTTTTTTGAAAATATTATGGATGAAATAAAATATTATATATATATATATATATATATATATATATATATATTTATAGTTTCATTTTTAATTTAATTTTTTGTAAATTTATACATTTTCTTTATTGGAATTTAAATCGCAATGATTTCAAACCAATCCTCAATTTCAAAAAAGTTTGATGGTCTTTATACGTTATATTTTTTTAAATTTATTCCTAAAGTTTATTATAAAATACCATTATTGTTTACCTCAAATATAGAAGAATTAATAAAATTTTTATATTTATATTAATTAAATTTTTTTTTTTTTTTTTTAGAACATATAATGTATTTTTAATCTGTTCACATGATATTGAAAATTTTTAAAAACGATATTTTTTTTTTCCAATTTTTTTAGCCATTATTTTTCCTGTTGAAAGGATTTTAAAACAACTTTTTATAAATGCATGATCAATTGATGATATTTGTTTTAAATTCGGGATATTTAATGTTAGAAGACTTGTAAAAAACAAAACAGGAATATTTTTATATGTATGTTCATATTGTAACATTTAAATGTTCGCAGTTAAATATAAATATAAATTAAACAAGGACATAATCTTAATATTGGAGTCTGACTGCAAATAAACAGTAAATATTACAGAAATCGTCTTGTTTCATTAATATAAAATAAATAAATCCTCTGGTAAGAAAATTTGAACAAAAGTATAAAATTTCCCTAATTAAATCACATAAATTTTTAAATGCTCCCAACCTTCTGTATGATGGTTAAACATATTTAAATTTCAGCTATGGAAAATATTAATATTTAAAAATATCAAATAAATCAAATTACGACAAGATAAAAGGATTTTTTTATTTAAAAAAAATGAAAATATAATTTTTCATCCCAATATATTTAAAACTAATTTGATATTTTCAATAAGTTTTTTTTTTTTTAAAAATAAGACAATAAAAACGGAAAATTAATTGATTATTTACAAAGAATATTTATTATATTTACGAACCAAATTAAAAAATATTTCGGCATTTAAATAAAATTTGAGATTGTTATTAGAAAATAAAAATATTCCAATTGAATGAGTCTCTAAAAAAATATCTAAACAGAAAAATACAATCAATGAAACCTGATCTACAAGTTGATTTAAAAAAAGAATATATAATATATTCATACGAATTCATACAAAAATATATTAGTCATATATATTTGAAAAAATTTATTTATTATCTGATATGTAAAAAAAAGACTCACAAATAAAAAGATAAAAAATTTTTTTGCAGAAATAGATAGTTAAAAATTGAAAACAAACTGTTTTCTTACAAAGAATATATAATCTAGTCATATGAACTCATCCCCAAATTTTTATAAGCATTAATAGCCCATTGAGGTTGATATATATTAAAAGCAATGAAATTTATTTTTACATTTTTTTTGAATTGATGATTTATTGATTTACAAACTGATCTATTCATATGAAACCACCCTCAAAATCTTGTCAGTATTATGTAGCCCATTTTACAAAAAAATACATATTCTATTCACATAAATCTAATTATAAAATAAATTAAATTGCATAAAAAAGAAATTGGTAGCAAAGCACAGAATTTTCAAAAAGACAGATAAAAGATATTTACAAAAATTTGATTTGTATAAAAAAATTTGATGAAAAAAATTTTTCAAGACAAAATAGAATCTCACGATGATAAACGTAAACTATTAATATATAAAATATTTTCACTAAATAAAATGTATAAATTCTTTGTTTAAAACGATAGTCAAGCATGAAAGTTGTTCGCGTTGTATATAAAAATTTTTTGTCAATTTTATATATATATTTATATATATATATATATACACATTAAATAAAATTTTTATTTTAAATATTTTTTTATAGAACAATTTTTAAAAATGCTTTGTTTAATTTTTAAACATTATTAAATAACATTTAATAAATACATGAACATTTTTTAAGAAATATTTTTTTTGACAGGATTCGAACCTGCATTTTTATATTTGAACTTTCATGTTTTTGATACATTTTATCGATTATTTCAAAAGAATTTTAAATATACAAGGTATAATTTTAAATTAAAACTTCAATCTTCCATGAATATATTAACAAAATTTTTGCTCTTTAAAATCAGATAAACAAATGACGTCAGATATTAAAAAATGAAAATGACAAAAGAAAGGACAAATTTATTTATTAAAGATATTTTTATGTTTAACGTCCCATTTTTTTTATTTAATTAAAAAAGAATTTTGTTTTCAAAAAATTTTGTATCTATAAAAAAATGATGGTGGTAAGTGAGGATGAATTTTGAATCCTTCAAAGGAAAATATTTTCATATGAAAAATTTTACAAAAAAAAAGAAATTGAAAATTTAAAATGTACAAAAAAAATTGTTGATTTGTATATTTATAAATATATATATATATATATATTTATATATATATATATATATATATATATTTTTATATATATATACATATATATATATACACAAAATAAATATAAATATATATATATATATATATATATATATATATATATATAGAAAATATATATATATAATTATATATATATATATATATATATATTTATAACATCTTAGATTTATGTGATTTTTGTTTTTAAATTTTCATTTAACTTAAAATTACATTTTAAATATATGGAAATATATATATATATATATTTTTAAAATATAAATATATATATATATATATATATATATATATATAAATATACAGAATACAACACAATATTTATATATATATATATATATATATATATATATATATATATTTATATATATAATGATTTTATTTGGAATAAAATTATAATAAAAAAAGAAGATATAGATTTAAAAAGAAAAAAAGAAATAACTTTTTTTAAAGATCTTTTAAAGTCTCCATTTAGATAATAATTTAATATATAGTGATATATAAGAAGAAAATATATTTATAAAAAAAAGAAATGGAGAAAAATTGTGGATGAACACATTAGAAATAGTATTAAAAAAAGTGGAAAGAAAATGGATATTTATTTGTAAATTAATATTATTATTTATTTTAGAGTTCACCCAGTTTTTTTTTTTTTGTACTTTTGAGATGTTAATATTAGGAAAAATTTTAAATTAAATATGATACACATATTTATTTCTGTTTTTAGTTATTAAGAAATTCAAACATATTCAAATTAATTTAATGAAATTTAAAATAAATAGAAACAACATTTTGCTTTTATTTATTTTTTCATACAATTTGAAATTTGATCTTTATTTTTTTTTTTTTTTTCTGATGATAAATTATATAAAAACTGTCCGAAATATAATTTTCATCCGAGCTTTAAATTTTTTTATACTATTTCCATTTTCAAGAAGGATTAAATATAAAATATATAAATAAAATATGAAGTTTGTTTGTTTATTTATTTTTGTTAAAATTTAAATTAACACAATTTGAATATATGGACATCCAAGTCGATTAAGAAATTTATTTAATTTTTTTTATTAATTTTATTTTTTTATAAATTAATATTAATTTTTTTATTTTTTGCTATATATATATATATATTAATATAATATAATAATGATGGATAAAATTTTGTTTTTTAATCATTTACAAAAGTCATCCGAAAAAAAAAAAAAAAAATAATATCAAAATGTCAAACTTGTAAAAAACTAAATAAAAAAAACTAAAAAATTGTTTTTTAATGAAATATAAAATATAAAGAAAAAATATATATATATATATTTATACACACATACATACACACACATTGGTATGCATTAATATTCAAAAATATATATATATATATATATATATATATATGTATATTTATATCAATATATATATAATACCTATAGATTAATAAAAAAATTTTTTTTATTTGAAAAAAAAACTCTTTCTTTACTGATTCATTAATCTAACTTTTTGATGATATGTAGAAATTAAAAAAATACAGTACTTTAAAAAATTATATTATGTTAATTGTGAAACAAAAATAATAAAAAAAAAAAAATAAAAAAAATATGATTTAAAAAAAATTGGAATTAATGGATAATTTTTAATTAAAAAGTTTAAAAATTTTAAAAATGAATTTTAAATAAGAAATTTATAAAAAAATTAGAAAAAATTTATTTGTTTTTAAAGACACAAATTTAAAATATATATTTAAAAATAAAATTAATAATAGCTTCTGGAAAAAGCTCATTTTTAAAAAAAAAATTTTTATAAAGAACGTTTAAATAAAATTTTAAATTTTTCGGATTATAATATATGATTTCTTATAATAATATATATATATATATAATATTATAAATATATATATATAAAATATATTTTATATATTTTTAAAATAAGAAAGAAAAATTTAAGGGAAAAAAAAATTTTTAAAATTCATCAAAAAAAAAATTTTTTAAATATTTCAATTATAGTAATTTGAAATAAAAACAAAAAATTTTAAAAAAATTATGGAAAAAAAAAATTTTTTTTGTTTTTAAAGAAAAAAAAAATCAAAATCATTGTGATAAAAAAAAAAAAATAAATCAATTATGAAAAAAATTAAAAATAATTTAAAAAAATAATAAAGGAAAAAAATTAAGAAAAAAAATTACACACACATAAATATATTTTAAAAATTTAAATAAATATATGAAAAATAAATAGAAAACATGTAAATAAAATATAAATTTTGAATTTTCCAAAAAAAAAAAAAGAAATTTAATTAAAAAGTTTTTAAAAAAAATGAAATAATAAATAAATGTTTTTTACAAAAATTTGTTATAAAAAGAATTTTGAAAACTTGAAAAACAAAAGAAAAATTTAATTTTTAAAAAATTGACATTGTTAGAATTTTTTTTGTTTTTGTTTTTTTTTTACAAAAATTTGAGAATCAATGTCCAGATTTTAAAATAAATTAAAAAAAACAAAAAAAAAAAAAAAAAATATTGGAATTTTATGATCATTGAAATTCAAAAAATAGTTAAAGGAGATATCTTTTTAATTTAAAAAAAAAAGGATATAAAAATCTATTTTGTTTTTATATTTAAAGAAAAAAATGCCTTTTTTTTTGCATCAATAAAATACATTTATTTTATTTGTTTCCTACAGCAAAATTTTTTTTAAGGGATATTCATTAATTTATATTATATTCATTTTATAAAAATATTCTTAAATAATTGGTAAATTTGAATTCAAGGAAGAATAATGCAATGAATTTGGTTTTTTTCAAAATTATTATTATAATTTAATTTTCCCAGAATAATGCATCTGATATGTTAAAAGCATTACAAATAATAAACAGAAAGATTTAATATTTTTTTGAAAAAAAAATTTTTTAACATATATATATTATTTTAAAATTAGGAATAAATATATATTTTTTTATTTATTTAATTTATCAAAGATAATGCATTAAAATTACTGTGATTGAATTTAAATTATTTAGTTGAAAATAACTGAAAAAAATAAAAATTTTTTAAAAATCCAAAAATATATATTAAATTATTTTTATATTCAAAAATATTTTTGGGATATATAAATATATATTGAATTCTGAAAAAAAAAATTTGTTTTAATTCATTTTACCAATTACAAAATAGAAAAAAATATAAATGGAATTAAAAAAAAAATGCAATTTCAAAAATACAGATTGGTTTTTTATATATATGTTTTTTAATAAATTTATTTAAAAAAATTATATTTAATTATAGAATTATGATAAAAATTTAAAAAATAATTTAATTTTTATTTTGAACAATTTGTTAAAACTTTTTTAATCATTCCAAAAAGGATGGTATAAATTTAATTCAAAAACAGAGAAAAAAAAAAGAAAAAAAAAAAATTTTTTTAATAAGGTTTTCAAAATCCTTTAAAAGAAAAAAAAAAAATGTCAAAAATAGAAATTTTAAAAAAAATATTTTCTTATAGAATTAAATTATTTATAGAGACTTTTAAAAAAAAAATAAAAATTAGAAAAAAAAAAAAAGGAACACATGAAAAAACATTTTAAATATTTATTTGAAAAAATGAAAAAACATTTAATAAAAAGTAAAAACAATTTTAAATAAACTTTAAGAATACTATGCAAAAAATTTGGTGTGAAATAAAATGATTTTTTAATGTTTAAGAACTATATTTTTTTAAGGTTACTTTGAATATAAAATTTATAAATATATAGATATATAAATAAATAGATAAAAATCAAAAATCTTCTGAACAGGAAAAATTTTAAATTCTCAAAAACAGCCTTTTAAAAATTTTTTTTGATTAAAAATTAATTTAAAAATATAATCAAATATATCAAAATATGATTGTTGCAAAATTTTTTTTTTAATTTTAAAAAAATGTTATATTAAATTTTATATATAAATTAATTTAAAAATATAAAAAATTTTTTTTAAAAAATAAAAATTTTAAAAAAATGATTTATGAAATTTCATTAAAATAAAATTTAATGAATTTAAGAAAATTTTATTGTTGAAAATAAATTGAAAAAATTAATAAAATATATATATATTTAAAATAATAAAAAAACAATATAAATAATTAACATTATATACATTTAAAAAAATAAAAAATATAATAATAATCAAAAAAAAAAAGAATAATAAAATATAAAAAATGTTTATTAATAAATTTTTAAATATGAAAAAAAAAAACATTTAAATCAAAAAAAAATTTAAAAATTAAAATATTTGTTTATTCATTTTTTTATTCTGATTTAATAATCATTGTCAATTTAAATGGAAAAAAAATTTAATAATTAAGAACAAAAAACAAAAAAAAAAAATTGTTAAAATAAAAAATTTTTATATTTCAAAATATATCATTTAGACATATTTTTTTTTTATATATATAAACTTTGAATAATTAATAAAAAATCGGACTATTTTTCAAATGAAACCAGAAAAAATCATTGGGCAAAGATTTTTTTAAACAGAAAATTGAAAGCATTAAATTGTATTTTAATTATATATATGAATTTAAAATACAAATATTAAAACCTGAAATATTCTAAATCGGGAAATAAAAGGGATTTTATTTATCCCAGATTAAATATTAATAATTTTTAAATTTTTTTAATAAATGAACTCAAAAAGTTTTTTTAAACAAAATTTCAAAAATCAAATATTTTAATTCTGAATTTAGAGCATAAAATAAAAAACATATAATTGAAAAAAAGCAACAAAAAAAAAAAATTTTATTAAAGATTTTGTAAATGAAATTTATCTTACTTAAAACAAATAAAAATGAATTAAAAATATAATACAAATAAAAAAACATTTATATTATAGCCAGATAGAACAACAAATATAGAAATAATTTCATCCATGAAATTTGAAGTAAAAAAACATTCATCAATTGAAACAACAACATGAATTAAATAAAATTTAAATGATTTGATCAATGAACATATTTTTAGTTTTAAATATTAGCATTTATATAAATATAATTTAAAAAAGAAAAAAAAAAAAACGAAAAAAATTGGTTTAATGATCAGATTTTAAAACCTAAAATTTCAAAATTTTTGATTGCAAAAAAAAATTTTTTCTGCATAATAATAAAAAAGATCAAAGACATTTTTTTTTTGAGTTAGATTGAAGATCTTGAAAACCCCTTTTTGGAACAAGCAAAATGAACAATGAATATTGAAAATAAAAAATTTTAAATTTTACAAAAATTTCAAAAAAAATGCAAATGAATTTTACCTATGTCATTTTTAGACTAGCAAAGGATTTCGACAAAATTATCATTATTTAAATATGATGAAAATGGAACTGTTCATCATTTTGATATATTTAAAAGATATCAGATTAAAAAAGAACCTATACTGGCAGCAAACAGCATTTAACAATGCAAAGGGAATGAGTAAAAAATGAAAAAAAAAATAAAAAAAGGGTTTAAAGGCAAGGATGTGTCTTCTCACCGACCTGTTCAACCTATACAGCGAGGCAATTCTGAGAGAATTGGAAACCCTACCTGGGATTTAGCATTGTTAGGCCACAATCTTAACAACATAAGATACGCAGATGACACAGTACTGACAGCAGAAACGGAAAAGAAATTACAAAATCTCCTACAGAAGGTAGCGACGGAGAGTGAGAAGAAAGGACTAAGCATAAATTACAAGAAAACAGAATGCATGGTCATCAGTAAGAGGAAGAGCCCTAAATGTGATTTGCAGGTCGGGAACACTAGAATCAAGCAGACGCGGAAGTTTAAATATCTGGGAAGCGTTTTGACAGAGGACGGTAAGTACGACACTGAGATCCGTAGGCGTATTGGGATGGCCAAGGACACATTCCAAAAGCTGGGCAGAGTATTGCGCGAGACAGGAGGATTTCTTTGGTAACAAAGAAAAGAATACTGAGCTGTTACGTGACATCTGTCCTTCTTTACGGCAGAGAATGTTGGACGATTTCCTCAAAGATGAAGAAGAGATGTGGTTCTACAGAAGGATGCTAAGGATATCATGGACTGAGCGTGTGAGCAACGATGAGGTCTTAGAGAGGTTGCAAACAAGGAGGAGGCTTACACTTAACATCAGAAAGAGGCAGCTGAAGTTCAAAGTTCCTGGGACACATAATGAGGAAGGAGGGCCTGGAGAATCTGATACTCACGGGTCGAATAGAGGGAAAAGAGACAAGGAAAACAACGCATGACATACCTGGCGGGCTTAAGCAAGTGGATGACAGAACGTGGTCTGGGGGGGGAGAAAGCAGAGGGAAGGAACTTTGTTGAGAGCTGCAAGGGATAGAGGGAGGTGGAGAGCCATGATCGCCTACGTCCTGAAAGGACATGGCACATAAAAAAAAAAAAATTGAAAAGAAATTTTTTTAAATGAATGAAAAAATTTTTTTTAAATTTAATTAAAATAATGAAAAAATTATAAATTTTCTAATATAAATTAATTTAAAATTTGAAAAGATAAATAAAAAAAAATTTTACCAAAAAATTTAATAAAATTTTTGAAAAAATTTTATTTAAAATAATAAATTTCAAGAAAAAAAACATTTAAAAAAATAATTTTCTGTTATTTTTTGATATTTAAAAAATTTATATTTTAAAAATTAAAAAATAATTTTAAAAAAAATTTTATTAATAAAAAATAATCTTTTCCATTTTTAAATTTTCTCATAATAAAAAAAGAAAAATTTAAAATTTTATTTTTTTTGCAATATAAAATTTTTTAAATTTTTTAAA
The DNA here is from genome assembly GCA_903632075.3 of Acanthosepion pharaonis. Lineage (NCBI taxonomy): Eukaryota > Metazoa > Mollusca > Cephalopoda > Sepiida > Sepiidae > Acanthosepion > Acanthosepion pharaonis. Next base: position 189,788 of record CAHIKZ030002151.1, read on the forward strand.
AATTTTAAAATTTTAAAATTTGTAATTTAATTTTTTTTTAAAATTTTTTTAAAATTTATCAAAAAATTTTTTTGATGATAAAATTATGACAAATTCTTTTCATGAAAAAAAAACTTGATTTATTTTATTCATATATATATATTTTTATATATATAATTTAAATTTTATATAATAAGAATCCTTAATTTTATACTATTTAAACTAAATTTTCATAATTTTAAAAAAATTAAAACAATTATGTTTTTTTTTTTTTCAATTTTTATAAAAAAAAAAAAGAAATTAAAAATTATAAAAAATGTAAAATTATAAAAATCAATATAAAAATTTTAATTAATTAAAATTTTTAAAATTGAGATGTTTGAAGGTTTGAAAAAAAATCAAATTTAAATTTGGTTTTTGAATTTTTTAAAATTATTTAAAATGAAAAAAATTTTGAAATTTATCAAAAAATTTTCAAAATAAAACATTTTCAAATTTGAAAAATAATATAAAATTCATTTCCAATTAAAAAAAAAAAATTTTAATTAAATTTAAACAATTTTAAAAAAAATTTTTTTTAAATTTTAAATCCAAATTTTTATTTTTAAAAAATTTTTAAATTTATTCAGATTAAAAATAAAAATAAAATTCATTAATAAAATTAAAATATAAATCATAAATTTTAAATAAATTAATTTTTTTTTTTTTTTTTAAATATGAATGAAATAAAATTTTTTAAATTATTTTTTTTTTTAAATTTTAAAAAAAATTTTTTCATATTTTTTCTTTATTTAATTTCAATATTAATTTTTTTAAAAAATTATTTAAATAAAACACAAATTTATCAAAGAAAAAAAATTAAAAATTAATAAATAAATAATTTTTAAAATAAAATTTATATTCTAAAATTTCAAAAATTTTTTTTTAAAATTTTTGAATTATATTTTTTTTTTTTTTTTTCCTTTTATTTTTTTAAAAAAGTTTAAAAATTTTTAAAAAATATATATTTTTTCCAAAATTATTTTTAAAAAAATTTTTGGAATTATTATATTAAAATATATTTTCTTTTTTATATTATATTTTAACAAATAGAAAATCTTTTGAATTTATTACTTTCAAAAAGTAAAAATTTGAAAAAATCTTTATTTATTTCATCAAATTTGGAAAAAATTCCTTTTGCAAAAAAAAAATTTTAAAATGAATTAACAAAAATTAAAAAATCAAAATATATTTATATTTAAATTGATCCCATTTAATTGATCAATTTAAAATAAAAATTTTTGATTAAAATTTTTTAATTTTAGATATAAAATTATGACATTTTTTTAAATTTAAAAAAAAAAAAAAAAATTAAATTTTTTGAACATAAAAATCTGTTATTATTTTTTGATTTTAATAAAATTTATAAAAGAAAAAAAAACCAAATGAAATGATTTTATCAGAATTTAAATTCATAATGAAATAATTTTGAACTTAAAAAAAATTTAAAATTTAGAAACTTAAATTTCAAAAAATTCTAAAAAAAATGATTTTTTTTTTTTTTTTTTTAAATTTGATTTTAATGTAAAAATTAAAAAAATTTAAAGCAATTTTAAAAAAGAATTTTTATCAAAATTAAAAATTTTTAATTTTTTTTTATATTATTTTTGGAACTTGAAATTAAAATAATTTCAAAATGATTTTTTTTTAAAAAACCGGACAAAATATTAATTGATAGATTAAAAAAATTTCACATTAAAAATTTTTCATTTAAATTGAATATATATAATATATATATAATATATATTTGAAAAAAAAACAAATAAAAATTTAAATTTTTAAATTATTCTCTTTATTCAAAAAAAAAATATATGAAAAGATATAAAAATTGAAAAAAAAAAAAAAAAATAATTAAAATTTATTTCAAAAAGATACATGTTTTATCTTTTAAGATATTCTTTTTATTTTGGAGAAAATAAAAAAAATTCTTTCAAAATTATAAATAAAATCATTTAATTTATATATATATGATTTTCCATTAGAATATAAATTGTTGGTTTAATTAAAGATAAATATTACTATAAATCATATTTTTTTTTTAATTAATTCAATTTTTATTTAAGATTTTAATAAGAAATTTTTAAATTTAATTATTAAAAAAAATAAAATCATATAAAATAAAAAAATTTTTTAATTTAAAAAAAATTTTTAAATTTAATTTTATAAAATCCAAAAAAATACCAATATATATATTTTATGAAAAAAAAAATTCATGGAAAAAATATGAAAAAACTCATAAAAATATTATATGAAAATAAATTAATTAAAATGAAAAAAAAAAAAAAAATTTTCAGATCTAAAAAAAAAAAAAAAAAATAAAATATTTTATAATGGAATAAATATAAATACAATTTTTTAATGAGTAAAAAAAATTTGAAAAATAAAAAAAACAAAAATTTTTTTAATAATTTAAAAAAATATAAAAAATTCAAAAAATCATTTATAGAAAAATTATTTTTGTTGAAAAAAAAAATTTTAAAAATAAAAAAATTAATTTTTAAATTAAAAAAATTAATGGATAAAATATTTATATAAAATATTAAATTTATTTTAACTTTTTATAAAATTAAATTTATATTTTTTTTTTTTCCAATAAAAAGGAAAAACAAAATATTTAATAAGAAAAAAAATTTTTTTCAAAAATTTTAACAAAAAATAAAATTGACAAAATGGAAAATAGTTTTAATTAAATTTACAAAAATTTTAATGAAATTGAAATAATTCAAATCAAAATATCAAATTTAAATGAAAAATTTGAATTTTAAACATGAAAAAAAAAAAGAAAAAATTTTTATAAAAAAAAAAATATTTTATATATATAATTTATATTATTTTGAAATTTATAATTAACATTAAAAATTTTTTTGCAGTAATATTTGTTGAAAATAAATTAAAATTTAAAATCCAAATATTTATAAATTTTATATATATCCGAAAAGATAAATTTTTTTAATATTTAACATTTATTAATAAATATTATTTAATTTTTTTAAATATTTAAAATTTAAGTTTTTTTTCAAAATTATAAAAAAAAAATTTTAAAATTGATTTTAAAAAAAAAAACTTTTTAAAATAAATTTAAATAAATTAAAAGGGTTTAAATATATTAAAATTTGATAAAATAATTTAATTTATTTTTTAAATATGAAAATTCATTTTTCTTATGATTAAGGTATTTTTTTAAAACAAATACAGTAAATAACAATAAAATATAAAATAGAAATTTTGAATATAAATTAAAAATAAATTAACCAAAATATTTATTTTTTTTTAAATAAAAAAATATATATGAATCGTTATATTTTATATATATATTTATAAATATTATTAATAAAAAAATTTTAAAAAAATTTGAAATTTTCAAAATAAAAAAAAATTTAAAAAAATTAAAAAAAGAATACAAGTTTAAAATTTTTATTTTTAAATTTTAAAAAATAATTTTAAATAAAAAAAATAAAAAATTTATTATAAATCCTTTTAAAACAAATTTTTTAAAAAAATGTATGAAAAGTTAAACATGTGTACAAATATAATTTGATATTTAAATTTATTTAAAAAATCTCTTTTATTAAGAATTAATTCTCATTATAAAGTTTATATAAATTTTTATTTGGTTTAAAAATAAATATTTAAATTTCTTTAATAAAAAAATTGAAAAAAATACATTTATTTTTCGATTTATTTTGATTTTCAAAAATTTGAAATTTTATATAAAATATTAAAAATAAATATATTAAAAATTTAAAATTGGATATTTATAAAAATAATTATTTATAAATTTATATTAAATATTTAAAAATTACAATTAATAATTTTATAAATTTTAAAAATAATATGTATAAAAAAAAAAATATTTATTAAAAAAAAAATGGATTGTGAAAATTCTTTTAAAAAATATTTGTTATGATTATAAAAAATATTATATAAATTAATTATATAATAAAAATATAAATATATATACAATTATAATTATAAAAAATATTTATAATAAAATATATCATATAAAAAATAAATTATTTAAAATTTTAATATAAATATATATATATATATATATATATAAATATATTATATATATTATATATATATAATTATTATTTTGTAAATATCATATGCATATATATATTATTATTGAATATATATATATTATATTATATTTATATATAAAAATATATATATAATAAATATATATATATATATATTCAATATATATAAATATATATATTAATATAATGTTTACGAATATATTTAATATATTTATATATATATATATATATATATATATATATATAATATATATATATATATATATATATTTAAAATTATATATATATATTTATATATATATATATCCATTTATTATATATATATATATATATATATATATATATTAAAATACATTGATATATATTATAAAAATATATAAATATCATATATATTATATACATATTATATATACTCTTTGTTTAAAATACACTTTAATTAAAATGTGTTAATTTTATTAAGTGATTTAAGAAATAATGAACATTGGGAATGAGTAAGCTGAAAACACGGAACCGAGATATGAAACCTTCTAAATAGAATTTTATTAGAACCTAATCAAAGAAAAAAGAGAAAGAAAGAAGAAAATGTCTAAATAATAAGTTAGAGAAAAAAAAAATCAATGAATAAAAAAATGTCCAGGAAAAAATATTTTATTTGTACTTGTCAGTCTTGTTAAAAAAAAACATTTATTAATAAATGATTTTTAAATATTGGCCAAATGTATTTAAATAATATAGAAATTTTCGGTAAGTATTTTCCCAGTTGCAAGTCGATAAAGGTTTAAGTGTTTATCATTGAAAGACGAAAGAGTTTCTCTTTTTCTTATATATGATGACGCCAGAAAGATTTTCCTAGCTTTGAACTAATTGCTGCACATCTTTTCTAATAATTTACTATTCAATTTAGAAATTTTATAAAATCCAATATATATATATATATATATCCTGATCTGGCATCTAAGTAAAAGTTTGTTCCAGACTGATTGAATTGCTTCTAAGCATCCTTTTCTGGTGAACTTTCATGGTAACTGGTGCAGAGTTTCTATGGTGAAAAAGAATTTGTCGAACGTTTTTTAGTACTAGATTTTATATAGGTCTCATATACTTATGAGAAGATCAGTAAACAAATTATATTAATATAATTTGAAAAATAATTAAGACCATTGAAAATTGATATTTTTTTTTAACACCTGATAAGTTTTTACAAAACTTTTTTAACCTAGAAATTATTTAAACAAAAAGAGATGTATATCGATTCCCAATTATTAAGTAAAAAGCTTGTACAGATTATTAGAACAAGGGCCATGGGAATTTCATGGTTAGAGAGGATCTACAAAACAGCTTTTCCCAAATATCTAGAACTGTCAACCTGTATACAACTGTGTAGAGGAAACGATATTTTCATTGTTCAAGATATGAAATATATTCAGCCATTCTCTTTTCAGATAGACCAGTTCTAACCTTGATAACACCCAACATTATATATATTTCCTTTTTTTGATTATTTACATTTATTGCGAGATAAATTTGAAAGCCTCTTCCCAGGAACTAGAACAGGCTGACACCCATGTATTTCTCTTAGATAGATAATAATTCTATTCAAGAAAGATAGATAGATAGAACCAACCTTAGCTCCAAATATTAAAATTTATAATAAATGACTTAAATCCCCTCCTAACTTCTTGCTTCCAAAACCTTGTAATAAGGAGAGAAATTAACAGGTAGAAAAATTTGATATGCAGATAATGGGATTATTTCCTTTAATATTTAAATCATGATTTTCTAAAAATGTAGCAATTGACCCATTATATGAATCGTTTTCAAGGATTTATTTTTTTTTTCTTTCTTTAACAGAAATCCAAGGCTTATGAAATAACAGCTGAAATTTTATTAAAAAAAAGAAAATCTCAATTGTTTCTATTAAAACAAACAATAATAAAAACAAGTTCTCAAAATTGGTCAAATATATTTATATGTAGAACAGGTTTAAACTTGATTTATTTTATATTAATCCTCCTGCAAAGAAAAAGCTAAAATGTTTTTTAAAATTGTAGTTCACATCAACATTTTACTGGGTCAAGATTTTTAAGAGTAGTTTTGCTTATAATGCAACAATTTCTCAATTGAAAAAAATGTCTTTTAATCTTTTTGAAATGGTGGCTTCTGATAAATTTCATGTATGCGGTTCCATAAATTACATTTTTTAGATATCTCAACAATAGAATTAGTGTGTGTGTGTGTTAAAGATTCTAACAGTGTTTTTATTTTTGTGTATATATAATGTTATATTTTATATTCAATTCAAAATGAAAAGACGATGGACAGTTAGTAAAATCAAAACAGATAAAGATCAGAATAAACTTATGACTTCATATTTTCTGACTATGTTGGGACGTGATTCCTAAAATGAAGTTATTTTGAATGAAAAAATATATATATATATTTTAATCTAAAATTTATATATATTTTGTATAAAGCATTACACTATATAAAAAAGGGGATTTTTATAATGAAGGTCTATTAATCATTATTCTTTTATACATATTTTCCTTTCTTTTCCATTTAAGATTTTATACAATCCTTTTCCTTTCTTCCATTAAAATTTAAATTTACTTTCTTTTCCTTTTTCTTTATCTCCCAAATTGTCTTTTTTTCTTTTAAATGATTTTTCCTTTTTTAGATCTTTTTAATTTCTTTTTTATAAATATTTAAAATTTAATGGTTAAATTAGACCAAAATCGATTCTTTTCTCTTTTTTCTTTTTAAATTTTCATTTTAAATCTTTTTTTTTTTCCTTTTGAACAATATTTTTCCTTTGTCACAATTTATTCCATATTTTCTTTAGATACAATTTTGCCTATAATATATATATTCCTTTTCCTTTATATTAATATTTATATATTTCTCTTTTAGATTCATATAAAATTTTTTCTCTTTTCTCTTAAATCTTTTCCTTTTTCTGTTTCCTTTTTCTTTTTCCTTTTTCCTTTTTTTCTCAAAAATAGGTTAACAATCCGCTTGAGTTCATTTTTCAAAATTACACTTGGAAAAAATAAACATCATTTTTATTAGTAACCCCTACATCCTTTTTTTAAATTTATATCAGATATATATATAAATAAATCAATTTTGGAAATCATTATTTATATATATATATATAAATATATATATATAATTTTAATTTTATAATTGAATTTGATTATTGTCCACAGCTTTTGCAAAAAATTAAAAGACAAGTTGTTTTTGATTTTATTTTTAAACTTTTAAGAAAAATCCAGACATAGATTTCCCAACAATATGAATATACAGATATATATTTTAATATTGGTATTTAATATATAAGGAGAACATTGACTAGATACGCAGATGACCATGTCTTGGGAAAATTTTGAAAAAAAACAGTTTTAATTTATAGTTCCTTTTTTATTTGAGGACTTTGAAATTTCAATGTTTTATAATGAATACATGTACTCCTGCTTTTAGCTGCAAATTACTAGACCAAAAATTGAAAACAAATGTCCAAAGTTCATTTTAATTAAAACTTTGTCTGATTGGTTGTTATTTAACATTTTTTGAATGTAAATTTAAAAAAATGTTAAATGTCCTCAAACCATTATATTTGTTTTTAAAATTCACTGTTCCAAAACAGATTTATTAGTGAATGTTTTTTTTAAAAAACCAAATTATTTATTCTATGCTATTTATTAAAATATGTCAATTTAAAACTTGTTCTTTTTCTCACAAAAAATTAAAACCATATTTTATTAGAATTTTGATGTCTTATTAAAAATGTTCAGCTGTTCAGGGAACATTTTAAAATATTATCCATTAAATCTTGTTTAAATAAAAATCATTTTTTGCTTAAAGTATATACAGTTGTTTTTAAAATCAAGATTTTGGATGAAGTTTCAATTTTGTGAAAGTTTTTAAATGGGATTGTAATAAAAAAAATTTTATTGATATAATTAATGTTTATTTTTTTTTTTTTTTTTCAACCAAAATTTTTAAATGATTTTTTTAAGAAGAATTATTGCTAATCAAAAGAAAAGGTTGCAAAGAAAAGGATTTTTCATAGTAAAAAATGTTTTAAGATTTTCTTGATTCTGAATCAATATTTAAAGAATATTTCTAATGGCATGAATGTTTACAAACTGTAAAATAAGTTAAAAAATCTTTTGTTTATTTGTATGGTTGTTTGGAGATGTTCAAGGAGTTTGAAGAATTTTTTGATAAATTTTGTTTCATAGAAAATCAAAAATTTATAAAATAACGATTAAGAAAAAATGACAATAAATCCCAAATTAGATCTTATTTATTTTTAATGTCCCTTGTATACCAAACCCGATATATGTGTAAAACCCGAGAAAAAGTGAATCCAGTTCCAGTCTCAGGCCAATTAAGAAAAGTAGAACTTAGCACCAGAAAAAAAATTTTAATTTTATAATTTTTAAATTTGAATTTATTATTATTTTTAAATCCAAATTATAGAAATGCTTTAAATAACACAAATGGCAAAATAAAAATAAATTTTCAGCTATAACTAAAATTGAAAGATAAAAAAAAATAAGAATCTTTTTTCAATTTATTAAACTTTTTTTTTTATATTTAAAATGTTTTATTAAAATTATTCAAGAATAAATAACTGTCATTTTGTGTATTTTTTCAAAACTGTTTATTAAATTATGTAAAGTATCAAGAAAAATTATAAAAAGAAAAACACTTTTTAAAAGTATTTTTTCTAGAAAAAAATAAAAAACAGAAAATTTCTCAAAATTTTCTTCACCTTGGGGGGAGTTTAGTTTTTCTTTAATAAAATTTGTCTACATTTTTAGTATCAATTTTTTTTTTTATTTAGTTCCAGAGATTTATTGTTCCTGCTACATTCAAAAAAATGTTATTGACTGTTTTTGTTTGGCAGCATCCGTCACTTGATGTGTTAAATTTTCTTCATAAAACAAAAAAAAGACCTTTCAAAAACTTGTTTTTATTTTATGACGTCTCAATTATAATACATTTTGATCAAAAATATTTACTTTTTTCATATATTTTTTTATTTATTCGGTTATAAAATATATGACAAAGCATCTTTCCTGATGTCCCTTAAAGTTCAAGTAGATGGATTGTTACAACCATGTCATCTAGGAACATTGCACCAGGAATTTTTCTTTTTTTTTTTTTTATTTTTTTTTTTTCAACATTGTATTCTGAAAAAAAAGAAGATTGAATTTCTTTTTCATTTTTTTTTATTTTTTCATTTTCAGAAGTTTTCCAAAAAATCTATTATTTTTCTTCATTCTTTGCAAAACTTTCTTTCATTTTTCTTCCATTCATCTAAATTTTAGACTTTTTTTTAATTTTTCATCATTTCTTTTAAAGTTATTTTTTCTTCAAAATTTTTTTTCTTTTTTTTTTTTTAAGGAAGAACAGTTTCATTTTTCATTTAAATTTTCCATTTCATTTATCAATTCAAAATTTGTATTAATCTCTGAATGTTTTATTTTTTTAAAAAAAAAATCATGTCAGTAAAATTTAATTTGTTATTTTTAAACAACAAGAGATTCATAAAATACTATTTATGGTGAGAAGTATATGGAGGTTTTTCTTTATAAATCATTTTTATTTTGAAAAAATAAATGGGAGACCCAAAGTTTCATTTAAAATTTTAGTCATGAAAAAGAAAATAAAAAAAATCTATAAATCTAAATCCATGATTAAAAATTTTTACATGAAAACCTTGTTTTTTTTTTGTTTTTTTGAGCTGGAATTAGAGCCCATATTAAACTTATCATGTTGGTCTTTATTTTTATTTATATTGATTACCTATTTTTGAGAGATGTATCAGAGAAAGAATTATGTAAAAATGTTTTCTGTATTCATTGGATGTTATTTCTATTTGAAATAGATTATGATTCTGTTTTAAACTAGACAACCAATATTTTCTATTCCATTGGTTTTAAAATTTCACCTAGTACAGAGCTACTGTTAGACAAAAAATATATCTTTGGATGTTGGTTTTATTTTATCAATTATATATACATAATTTTAAACAGAACATTGCCCATGCTTTGATTTAAAGACAAATTGTGCATTGAAAAAGGGGAGAATCATGAAAAATATGTGAAAACTTAAACATATACCCTGGTTCCAAAATAAAAATTGCATGGATTCTCTTTTTTTTTTTTTTTTTGAATTTTTCTTTGTTTTTCTAGATTAAAAAGCCATAATTTCAAAATTTGAAAAGATCCATTAAAAAATTCTGATTACGTTCAGTGTACATATGACAAAACCACATCAATACAAGGCTCTTTATTTTTAAAAATATAAGCGAATTCATAATAAATTTAAACTTTCAAATAAAAATTTTCGGAAAATCAAATTCAAAAAAATAATGATATGGAAAAAATACCATCTATAATAGTTCTTAAATACAACGTAGTGATGGAAGTCACTGTTAAATAGCTGTTCTTCCTGATTTTTACAATGTAAAAAAATTTCAAATAGACTTTAGGTGGAATTGTAAAAATTTAATTCAAAAAAGCAACCATGCTGGATAATTCTACAAATGATGAGTTCTTGGTTAGGCAAATTTTTTTTGGTTTTTTATATAGGAGAAATAACTGAACATAAATATATGAGATATTTTTATGGATACAAACGTCAGTTAAGCGCACATCAAGGATATATTTTTCCAATTCAAAAATATATATAAAGTCAATTTTAAAGCAACTCAAGTTAGATGTAAAAATAAAATATATACAAAAAAAATACTGGATGTCGCATAAAATCAGAAAACAGAAACATGAATTTATCTGGAACATGTTTCCAAATTATTTATTAGCCTTAAATTTCAAAAGAACCTTCAACATAATGCAAGAGGAGGCTGAATAAATAAAAGCTTGTGAAAAATAATGACAGATTTTATTTTGGGAGGGATTGTAAAAAAAGACAAAAAGATGAACTTACAGTTACAAATGATTAAATAAAATAACAGTTATCTTTTATATTACATGCATTAATTTGACTTAATATAAATACAAAAGTTTGCAATATATTGAAGGTAATTTTTAATTTCACACTAGGATTTATTTAGAAAACATTTATTAGTGTGTGACTGTTTTTTTTTCAAAGTTTTGTCATGACGGACAGGGTTAAGATTGGTGGTTTTTTATATAATAAAAAGGCATAATATTCATTCTAATGAGAACTAAAATTATATCCCTTTTTAAGATAATAAATAAATTTCCTTCATAACATTCCAACAGTTTTTTTTTTTAAAAAAAAACATATTGAATAAAAATTTTTGGGGAGTTTATGTTTATAAAAAAAAGAATTCAAAAAAAAAATTATGCCTGAAAATTTCAAATATAACAATTTTCAGACTTAGCATAATTTAAATAATGAAAATCATGTTAAAATTGAATTTTTTTTTTGCATGGTTCTTGTCGAAGAGGTTTTTCCGGAAAAACAGAAAATCAGGAAAAAATTCTTCATGGAAATTAACACAATTGAATACTTAGGTTAAACAACATTTTTGTTTCTTGAATTTTACTCTCTGATGACGAAGTTTGAAGGAGGAAAAATTTTTTTGAGAATGTGAGCCAAACCAATCTCTACATCTTTTTATTTATTCTTTTGAAGAAAAAAAAGTTAACATTTACAAATTTTCCTTCCAATAACTTTTATTTGACATTTAAAAGAGATAAAATCCCAACAAAATAAATCATCTGACATTTACAATTTTCTTCTTTTACTCAGTAAATGCAAATTACAGTAAAGTTTTCCGAATCTTGTCATTTTAATTTACTTCTCATTTTTCAATAATTTTCATGACCTAAAAATTTTTCTTTGGCCAAAAAGGATTTATGATTCTAAGTACTGTATAAATTTTTGTAAATTTGTATTCAAAAAATGGTTTTTTTTTTTCGATCAAACACCCAAATGCTTTTCATAACAGGATGATTGTTCACAAAGTGACAATCAATCATGTTCTCTGTTTTATTGATCTCTGGTAAAAGTACCTAGATAAGTGATGCTATTATCAGATTTGACTGGTAAAATTCTTTAAAATTAAACTGAATTGTTAGATAATATTTTTTTTTCATTTTTTTTTTTTTTATTGGACAATCTTTACAATAAGTTTTTTGTTACCGTCCTTCCCCCAAGATAAATGTTAATTAAAATTTTTTGTTAAGACTTAAAAATGTTAAAAAAAACATTATTCCAGGAAAGAAAATCGAATTAAAAAATACTTTCATTATAATTTTGAAAACTCTACTTTTAATTAAAAAAACATAAGGGAAACGGGTTTTCAAATTTTTTCATGCAAATGAGTTTTGAAAATTTGCCTCGTTTTTTTGATCCAGTGTTCATTTTGAAGCTTTTTTAATTTGTTATTAGATTTGAAAAATGTTGTCAGAGATTTATTTTCTAGAATTTTTTGAAAATTTTTTTTTTGGAAATTATTAGAACAAGTAAGACATCCTTCCATAAATGCCCCATTGGCCAACAACAGCAAAATAACAAGTGTGATCGTTGAAGATAAAGAGGTTTGATTTCAATTTATTGAAAGTGAGTAAACAGCAAATTTCATTTTAACTGTTTTTTTTGGCGAAATACAACTGATAAAGTCAGGACATTTTGGGTTTTTTATAATGTTTGTAAGATACCAACAAAGGGTTAGTGTTGCTGAGATACATTTTAATTTAAAAAAACACTTTTATTTGAAAAAAAAAATAAAAGAATGGACCTCAGAATGAAATATAACCATTTTTTTTTAAATCTTTTTGAAATCAAGGCTTAAAAGTTTAAAATTTTTAATTTTAATTTTCATTTTCAGACCAAGAAATCTTTTCTAAAATTAAACTAAAATTGATTATTTTGTAGAAATTTTTTTTTTTTTTTTGAAAAAGAAACTTTTTTTTTTAACATTTAAATTTAGTTTAAATTCTGTTCAGAATTTTAAATTTTTGCCAAGAAATTTTTTATTAGACAAAATTTTTTTTTTTAAATTTATTTCTTTTAAATCAATAAAAATGATTTATAAGGTTTGTTTAAAATGACAAATTAGGATGCTATTAGATTTTTAAAAAATGTATGCAAAGTCAAATGTCCAGATGTAAATGGAAGGAGAAAAATTGAGTCTTTTGATTTAATCAAAAAGAAACAAACAGCCAATTTTTTTATAATAAGATTCATTTCCTTTTTTTAGTTTCTTTATTCTATTTTAACATCCTTTGAATCTTTTTCTTTTACGAAAGGAATAAAAAGAAAACTTCAATTTTAGGAAATTTAGAACTTTTTTTGATTTTGAGGATCTCCTTTTGAGATCCTTTCAAAATTTCCTTTTTGCTTTTTTTACCAAAGCAAAATTAGAAAAATTTTAAAATTATTTACATTTCTTCAAGCCTTTTCTATACTTTCATGACATTGTTTTCTTTTCACTTTCATTTTTTCTTTTCTTAAATTCAAATTTTTTTTTTCTTTTTTGAAGAATTTATTCTTTTTAAGAAAAATTGATTCTTTCTTTCAGCAAGAATTAACATTTCAAGATAGACCATAGTTCTGATAATTTTTGATGTCTTTTAAAAAAAATTTTTTTAAATTTAACATTTTCTTTCTTTTCTTTAACATCTTTTGGGAAATTTGGATTTTGTATAAAAATTTTTATTTTTTATCTTTATTGAAATGGTTTGAGTTCTCTATTTCTTTATAGAAAAAAACTTAAAGTTCATGAAAACAAACCTTTCTTTATTAATTTTATTCTTAAATTTCTTTTCTTTCTTTCATTCATTTATTTTCTTTATTTCTTTCATTTTCTTTTTTTTTCTAAAAACAATGATCCATGAAATATTTGTTTTTAATTTATTTCGTTTCTCTTCAAAAAACATCTTTGTTTGTCAAGAAGACCTCTTTATGAAATTTTTTTTTAGTTCATTTATAGAATATAGACACAAAAATACTTTTTTTTCTTTTCTTTCTTTAAAAAATAGATAGACCAATTTAAAAAAAATTGTTTTTATTCAGATGGATGTTTCAAAAAAGAAAAATTTTTTTTAAAAAAGGATTTTTTAAAGTCTTTTTTGTTTTCCCAAAATGAAAATTATATTAGATTCACAAATTTATTTCGTCTGTATCGGGCAAGAAATGGACTGTTAGGAAAAAATAAAGAATTTGTTTCAGGTTTGTTCTTCATTGACACCTCATCTTGACCTCTTTCTTGACAATTTGGATAGACTGTTTTAAAGGAAATTTTTGTCTTTCTTAAAAAAAAAAAAATGATTTTCCCCTTTTTTATTTATTTGTGCCACATCTTTAAAGGTCTTCTTTTGTCTTCATTTTTATTTTTTTTTTTCTGGATTTTTTCTTTTTATTTTGTTCACACACTTTTTTATTTGAAAATTTTATTTCTATCATTGATTTTTTTTTTATTTTCTTTCACTTCTTTCTGTTTTGTAAAAAATCTCTTTTTTCTAAACATTTTTTCTTTCTACGTTTCTTTAAGAACAGTTCTTTGCTTTATGTTCAGATCAGATTTTATAGATTTTCTTTTGTTTCTTTATCCTTTTTCTGAAGATTCTTTTCTTTTATTTTCATTTCTAAATTATTTTCTTTTATTTTCTTTGGATCTTCTTCTTTTTCTTTTTTTTTATTCCTAATTTTTAAAATATATTTCTTTAAAGAAATCTTTTTTTTTTTTTTTTTCTCCATGACAGGTCTTGTTTTTGAATGCCAATTTTTTTTCCATTTATTTTATTTTCCAGATTGTAAAAAATTTTTTTCTTTTTTTTTTTTATTTGGAGTTTTTTCTGTTTTTTCCATTTCATTTCTTTTTTTTCTTTCCAATTTAATTTTTTTTTTGTTTCTAAAAGAAAAGACTTTTATTTCAATTTTTCTAAATTATTTTCTTTTCCTTTTCTATTTTTTTTTTTTTTGAAGCACAAGTTTCTTTCTTTTTCTTTTTTTTTTTATTTTTTTAACAAAAGGAGGAAATTTTTTTTTTGAATTTTTTTTTTTCTGACTTTTTTTTTATTTTTCTTTCAAAGAATTTTTATTTTCTTTCTTTTTTTCTATTTTCTGAACTTTTTTTCTTTTCATTTCTTTATTTTTTTCAATTTTCTTTTATCATATTTTCTTATTTCTTTCCTTTTCTATTTTTCTTTTTTTTTTTTACATTTTTTTTTCTTTTTTTCTCATCTTTTTTAATTTTCTTTCTTTTCTTTTTTCTTCATTTATTCATTTTCTTTTTTTCTTTTTTCTTTTTTTTTCAATTTTATTTCTTCAGTTAAATTTTCTTTTTTAAAAAAATCTTTCAATTTCTTTCTTTTCTTTCTTTTTTTTCTAATTTTTATTTTTTTTTTATTCATTTTTCTTTTTTTTTTTATTTTTCTTTTTTTTTTTGAATTTTTTTTTTTCTTATTTTTCTCTTCTTTTTTTCTTTTTTTTTCTTTTTCTTTAATTTTCATTTTCAATTTTTCTTTTTTTTTTTCCTTCTTACAATTTTTTTTTTAGTGTGAATTTTCTTTCTTTTTCTTTCTTCTTTTAATATCCTTTCTTTTTTCCCTTTTTTTTTTCTTTCTATGGATTGTCGTCTCTTTTCTCTTCTTTTTTTCTTTTCAATTTTTCTCTTTCTTCATTTTCTTTCTTTCTTTTCTTTTTTTTATTTTTTTTTATCTTTTTTTTTTCTTTTCTTTCTCTTTTTTTTTTTTTTTTTCTTTCTTTTCTTATTTTCTTTCTTTCTTTTTTCTTTTTTTTTTTTTCTTTTTTCATTTCTTTCTTTTTTCTCCCTCTTTCCAATTTTTATTTATCTTTTATTTTTTTCAATTTTTCTCTTTTTTGGTCATTTTTTCTTTCTTTCTTTTTTTCTTTTCTTTTCATTTTTTTTCTTCCTTTTTTTTTTTCTTTTCTTTCTTTCATTCTTTTAATTTTCATCTCTTTGGTTTTTTTGAATTTTTCTTTTTTGCCTTCTATCGAATTTCTTTCTTTCAATTTTTTTCTCTTTTCATGAAACATTTTCTTTCTTTTTTTCTTTCTTTCTTTCTTTCTTTCTTTCTTTCTTTCTTTCTTTTCTATTTCTATCATTTTGATATATCATATTTTCTCTCACTACCTTTTCTATTTTTCTTTTTTAGTCTCATTTGTTCTTTCTTTCTTTCTATCTCTCTCTTTCTTTCTCTCTTTCTTTCTTTTAATTTCCCTCTCTTCATTTACATTTTCTTTCTTTCTTTCTTTCTTTCCTTCTTACAATTTTATTCTCTTCGGTTACATTTTCTTTCTTTTTTTCTTTCTTTTTCTTTCTTTCTTTCTTCTTTCAATTTTCGTTTCTCCAGTCACATTTTCTTTCTTTCTTTTCTTTCTTTCTTTCTTTCTTTCTTTCTTTCTTTCTTTCTTTCTTTCTTACAATTCTATTCTCTTCAGTTATATATATATATCTTTCTTTCTTTCCTTCTTTCTTTCTATCTTTCTTTCTTTCTTTTGTATTTCTATCATTTTGATATATCATATTTTCTCTCACGATGTTTTCTATTTTTATTTTTTGTCTCATTTGTTCTTTCTTTCTTTCTTTCTTTCTTTCTCTCTCTCTCTTTCTTTTAATTTCCCTCTCTTCCTTCACATTTTCTTTCTTTTTTATTTCTTTCTTTGTTTCTTTTTTTTTGCGTATATTTTTCTTAATTATTTTTGCGCTTTTCTGATTAAAAATTAAAAACAAGCATTTTTTAATTTATTATCTGTCGACATTTTTTTCTTAACATTCTTTCTTTTACTTTTTTGCTTTCTTTCAGTCTCACTTTTCTGTTCGCTATCATGGGCGACCTTAATGCCAAAGTAGGCAAGGAGAGAGCAGGGAAGGTAGTTATACAAATTCGGACTAGGAAAACGCAACGATCCCGGAGGAAAAAAGAGTTCAATGGTGTACGAGAACATCCAAGACAATTATGGACATGGAAAAGACCAGAAATAGAAACTTAAAACCAAATTGACTAAATAACCATTAACAAAATATTCAGGAATGCAGTTGTTCTCTGCAAAACCTATCCAAGTGTCGACTGTGGAAGCGAGCACCTCCCTGTTATATGTAAGCTAAGAGTGTAACTATGGAAACTGGAGAAGCCAAACGCAACAAACAGACTCATTAATGACCAGAACCTGAAGGAAACATATATGGACAATGTGAAAAGAAGATACGAGGGACAAAATGGAAATGGAAACTCAAAAAATGGGAGACACTAAGAGAAGCTTTAGTGACATCAGGAAACTACATCATCCCAAAGGAAAATGGATGAGGAAGAAAAAAACGATAAGATTCTCGACATGATGCAAAGCAGACAGTAAACAATGCCAAGACATGGAACAGAATAGAGAAAACTGCACACTTAAATAAGGAACAAATGCAGGCAGGCTAAAAAAGAATGTTTGAAGGAAGAATGAGCAGAAATAGAGAGAATGAGTAACACAAATAAAGGATATATATATATATATATATATATATATATATATATATATATATATATAAGGAGCTAACAGGACTGAAGACATGCTTATCAAAAGGCCGCATAAAATCCAAGGACGGAACGCTTATATTAGAGAAATAAAAATTCAGCGTTCAAAATAATATATCGGAGGAGTCTTCCTCAACAAAAGAGAACAACCGACAATACAAAGAATTACCGATGGGCTGAAAATTCTAAAAAAACTGAAGTGGAAGCTGCACTGAGCAAATTGAAAAGAGACAAAGCGGCAGGGCCAGTCGGAATTGCAATAGACATAATAACAGCCTTGGGCGATTTCGGTATAGACAAGATTGCAAAAATAATAAATGAAACCTACAACAGTGGTGAAATACCGGAAGACCTAAGCAGATCTATTTTCATAGCACTGCTTAAGAAACTTGGCATAAACGAATGTGAACTCCATTGAACTATCAACGATGCCACATAACAAAACTCATCACCCGAATTCTGACGAATAGAGCGCGCAGCAGAATCAAGGCAAAGAATTGTAAAATTTAAAGACATCGGAACAAGGAACGCGATATTTATGTTATTATCTTCTTGTTTATAGTTAGCACTTACTTCTTGCTTGCTTTTAATACTTTTTCTAAGTTATTTCAAGATTTTAATTTTGTAGAGAATGGAAACAGTAAGAAAACTTATACTAAACATCAGGAAGAGACAGTTGAAATTCCTGGGTTACGTAATGAGGAAAGAGGGCTAGGAAAATTTGACATTCCCAAGCCGGACAGAGTGAAAGAGGGACAGGGGAAAGCAACGCGTGACATAATTAATTGACTTGAGCAAGTAGATAGCAGACAAAAGCTCTAGGAGAAATAACAAAAAAGACTAAAAACTTATGAAGAGCTACAAAGTAACAGGAGAAGGTGGAGGGCCATGATCGCCTATGTCCTGAAGGGACACGACACATAAAAGGAAAAGATATACTCTATTGTTTATTTCTTTTTTTCTTTTGCATAGTATTTCGAAAATTTCTCTTTTTTTACTTTTTTCATTTTTCTTTCTTTTTGCCAAATTTATTTTCTCATATATTTTTCTTGTTTTTTTTAATTTTTATTTCCCATTTTTACGTCGTTGTTTTTGTTATTCGATCAAAAGTTAAAAACGAAAATACAATTTTCGTTTTTCTTTCTTTTTTTTTTGCCAAATCCTATTTCTAATATAGTTTTTTTCTATTTTTACATCGTTGATTTTTTGTACTTCGATCAAAAACGAAAATAAATTTTACATTTTTCTTTCTTTTTTGCCATATTCTATTTCTAATATAGTTTTTCTTATTTTTTAAAATTTTTATTTCCCATTTTTACGGCGTTGATTTTTGTCCTCCGATCAAAAACAAAAAGAAATTTTACATTTTTCTTTCTTTTTTGCCAAATTCTATTTCTAATATAGTTTTTCTTCTTTTTGAAATTTTTATTTCCCATTTTTACTCTCCTTTTTTCGGTCAATAATGTAAAAGAAAATACCTTTAAGAATTTATTATCATTTTTATGAAAAACTGATTTTCTCATAGTTTTTCATTGTCTTCTCTGGTGAATATAATTTATTATCTTTTGAGAGGAGTAATGCATCTATAAACAGAATCCTACCTACACATGTTTCTGAACGCTGCTTTTATATAGGTGAGTTGAGTTGATGATCAGGCTGGGGCTTCTTTTCGGCCTGTAAGTGGGTAGGTGCGTCGGTGCCCATGTGTTTGTTAGTAAAAATGCTTTACGTTTTGTCTGCGTGTTTAATACGCGCGCGTTAAAAAAGGGAAAAAAAGACTTTGGAGTCAGAAGATTTATTCCATGTGTCAAGATCAGGAGACAAAACAAAAGAAAGGGATGAGAAAGAAAATTGGTTTCAAAGAAAAAGGACGATGCGTTGGCTGTTGTAGGACTGAAGGAAATAACAAAAAATAACTTCATAAGAAAGAAAGAAAGAAAGAAAGAAAGAAAAGAAAGAAAGGAAAAAGAAAGGAAGGAAGGATTGAAGAAAGAAAGAAAAAGAAAGAAAGAAAGAAAGGAAGGAAGGAAGGAAGAAAGGAAGGATGAAAGAAAGGAGGAAGGTAAAAAATATAAGATTGAAAAAGAAAGAAGGGAAAATTAGCAAAAAAATAAAAAATAAATAAAGACACAAATGACCGAGAAAGAAAGAAACACAAAATAAGTGTGTGTGTGTGTGTGTGTGTGTGTGTGTGTGTGTGTGTGTGTGTGTGTGTGTGTGTGTGTGTGTGTGTGTGTGTGTGTGTATAGATAGATACATAGATACATAGATACATCAAATTAAAGAAAAGAACAGATTAAGTAAAATTGCACTTTTCGTAGCATTTACTTTTAAAAAATGCTCAACACAAAGTAGTCCAATTATTATTATTATTATTATTATTATTCTAAGAAATTTTAATAAAAACATGGTGGAATCGCTACACAAACACTTCCATGTTTCAACATTTGATTGTACTTCATCAGGCAATGATAAGTAACTAGTGATTAAAAAATTTTAAGGAAGTTTAAAAACAAATGGTTACCTATTTTCCAAAATTAAGGGAGAGGGAACATAAACTCAGAATTAAAAATAGACCTGTAGGTGTGTCTTGATTAACCAATAAAATGTCAGATTTTCGATAAAAAGAAAAGTTAGCTCAGAGGATGGAGGTAGGTAAGTTTATAAACTGGTTTTATATATCGATATCTGATGTTTTGTTTTTTTTATTGCTGTTTCGTGTATTGTTTTTTTTTTTTAATTGGTGTGCATTTGAATTTGGTATATATATCAATAAAATTATTGCTAATATGCTTATAAATATGGTTTTTATAATGAAATTTTTTGTTGTTTAAATCAAATATGATTTACTTGCCGTCTATGTAAATTAGTTTAATTGGTTGGTTGCTTTAGCTTAGTGACATGGTTTGGGTTACTTAATGCCGATATCTAAATATTTTGTACGTAATTTTATCCTTTCACTGTGAATGGATTTCGTTTTTAGATATACAGTTTGTTGATCATAAAATGTATTGGAAATTTTAATGTAAAAGTTATGTTATATTTTTAGTGCGACTTTGATTGTCATTTTAAAAAAAATTCTGTTGGATGGGGGCACTATTTGCCCATAGCTTGACCATTCAACCCCGGATGAAAAGTCGGGGTTGTAAAATGTTTAACCGCGTAGTTTTGGCAGAAATTTTAAAATTCACTAGGAGAAAATTATGTTCGATTAATGGATAGCACACTGTCAGGTAATTCAAACCTTGCAAAATTCAATCTAATCGTTATTGTTGTAGAAGGTCATTTACAATTCAATATCTCATGCTGTCTTGTGAAACTGTCGACTACAGTTAAATAGTATAAACCGTTTACTGGCCGAGCAAATTCCATATGTTGTCTTGCTTGTGGTTTATCAGTTTATGGCCATGCCTGATAATTTGTAGGTGGAGATTTTGCTGCTAATTTACAACCATTATGTTTTCTAATTGTATTTTGGTTATCTTCGTCCAACATTGGCCAATACACTTAGATTCTCAACAAAGACTTCATTCATACTATTCCCGAATGTTCTCCGAAGAATTGTTTCAAAATCCTTCTTTTTATCATTTCACCCCAAGCAAGACAATGAAGTCACTAAGACGCAAAGGGTGTGGAATGATATGAGAAAAGAAAAAAAACACTATTAAAGACAGAGAATAATAATCGAACATGGACTAAGAAGAGAAACGATAAAACTGGATATTGCATTTAAATTTTTGAAGATCAAAGCAAGATGCCAGAAGAGAATTCCACAAGCGAGGATTAAAAGAGAAAATATTAACTTACGGTAAAATGATGAGACCTTGCAGCCAATCTAGTACTGCGCTAAAGCCCAGTTGCCAAAGTGGAAAGATTTATGAGAACAATTATTAAGAAAATATTTATAGAAAATACACATCAAAGCAACGTTACGGCAGTGAAAAATTGACTGATACCGAAATGTCTGGTCAGGACTAATAACATTGCAGATTCTTCATTGTAATTTATCAAAAAATTTTAAATACATAGCAGAAGCACCGGAGTACATGTGGTAGCAATATTCATTGATTTGTTTGTTTAACGAAAATTCAAATCCTTATGGGTCATTTAATGCAGAATTTTAATCGCAATACTTTTAATACAATTATATGACTTCCATTAAATATATTTTGAACACAGTTGTATGCCTTCAACTACAGAAAAAATGTTGATCATTTTGCTATATTATGTTGATGATAATTCTACTATAAAATATAACAGTGTTCTTTTGGCTTTAAAATTGTAAGGTAGGTAATTTTACTATAAATATGTATTGTTGGTGTATTTTCACATATATTACTGGTATTTTCACTATAAAAATGTGTGTTTTTTTCATTCATAATGTTTTAATTATGTTTGAACAGAACTGGGATTCTACCAAGTGCTACCACAACGTGTCAATTAAGGGGTGGTTCCAAGCACCTCAAGCCTCCAATCCCCCTATCAATGGCCTTGCTGCCGGATGTACTTTATTGTCAAACCAAGGACAAGACAACAATATTGAATTCAGGGACGAATGGTACACAACTCGATCGACTTTTGAACAGGAATGGAGGTTTATCATTTGTTTCCTGTTTAGGATTGTGTTTGCGGTTTAAACAAAAGTCCTTTTAATTCTCTTTCACTTTCAGTAGCCCCTTGCGTCTTAGGGGCATTATTACCTTGCTCTCACGGGGGTTAGGATAATACAACAGCGCTTACTATCCATAATTCAATATTGAGCCGCATATATAAATAGTTGAGAAAACACATGGTCTGGAGATGGCCTTCAATAATATAAGCACATTGTGGCTTGACAGCAGTGTCCACTTTTACACACACGTACGCACGAGCACACATATATATATATATATATATATATATATATATATATATATATATATATATATATATATATACTGATGTCGGCTTCGTCTATTTATACGCTTAAACTTAATTCGCATTAAAAATCGTTCCAAGTATTTTGATTAGATGCTCTCATCTTACTAAATAGTGATTTTCCAAACTTAGCTTTGATGTGGCACAAGGCTGAAAGTATGGAGCACCCAGTGAGGATCGAACTCACTACTCAGTCGTAATTGTTCTAGCGAGACAAGCTTGCTAACCATTACACCGCCTCGATGTGCTCCTCATCCGACTAAATATATCGCTAACAGACGATAACATCGTTGCACTATTTCGAGACTATTTGCTTCCATACATTGATTCCATCTACCCTAAGGTCAATAAGTTATTCACTTCGGATAATTGTTCAACATTCTGGAATATTCCGACTGGTAGCGTTTGACCAAAGTTCACTTGAGTCATAATGGAACGTGGCGGTGAGGGATGTTCTAAAAACACGATTCAACACTTTCATATTTCAGGAAGCTATGGACAACTCTCGTGGTCACATGTGAATCACGTGTGGAATAGATAGAACGCCGTGTTGCTGCACTTCGGCGGGCTGGAAACAGGGTTCTTCACGAGTCTGGGTACATAATTCATAACTTTTGTCACGTCAGGTTAAACAAAGCTCGTGTCATATTATTGGAAAATTTCACTTATTCAATATTTTTCATTAAAGGAATGATTTTCAGCCTAGGAAGCATGGTGGAGTAATGGATAATGGCTCGGATTGAGGAATCGGAGAGCCGAGTTCGAATTCTTGTTGAACCTATTACATTCACTTATGTGCTAATACCCTTGGAAAAGGTATGAATCCTTCTCTTTCCCCCACTCCGCAATGGATAAATAGCAGGACAGACCGGGTTCTATAGCCTTGGATGGCAACTCATCTAAGAGAAGGAAAACACTGAATTCAAAACCATTACATTCACTTACGTGCTCATACCCTAGGGAAAGGTATGTATCCTCTTCTTCTTCCCCAGCTATAGGTAAATGACGATTATGGGTTCTATAGCTTGGGTGGCAACTGGTCTAGGGGAGGGTCAACTCTGAATTCAAAACTTGATCCTCCCAGTTGGGCGTTTTCCTAACCAACCTACTCACTTACAAACTGGCTTCTTCCAGAAACCGCCACGATATCTTGCGGCTTATGTTCCCCAAGAAATTTAAAGGTATAATATATTTTCAGCCTATCAATATTTACCTATTTATTTATAGGGAAATATTGAAAAAGAGAGGAAATAGATTCATAGGTTGGTTGGTTGGTTAGGTTTACGGCAGGGTTAGGGTTAGGGATGTCATTTTAACAGTGAATCAAAAGCCTTCAGATAAATTTAGATTTACTTGACTCCCGCTCCCACTGAGTCAGGGTGTGACACAAGGTCGATTTTTAACTTTGGTAACCCTAGAGTTTTCACTTGGGCCGCTGGTCTAAGCTAGTCTTAGCTGGTCATAGCTTTTCCAAACTGTTCATATCTCGTCTAAGCAATCATAGCTGGTCATAGCTAGTCATAGCCTTTTCAAGCTGTCCAAGCCAGTCGTAGCCGTCAGACCACTTGAGCCAGGAAAATATCCCCGTGCCAGGATAGAATCTATTTTAAACAGAAATTCTGCCCAAAATTTATTCAGCCGCAAATGAGACTGCACTTTGTGTACAGTGTGACCGTTGTATTTAAAATAGTCAAACAAATAGATTTTTAATGTCTCGAACTTCTATTTATTCTTAATATCTCAGGTGTTAAATTTCTCCTAAAGACCAGAATTCGCTTCTGACAATTTTCGGTTTTCTAGAATATTAATTTTCTGTTTTCTAGAATATTAATTTTCTGTAAACAGCAAGGATGATATTGGGTTGGTTTGGATAGATTGATTTTGCAAGATGTCAACATATGTTGGGCTTGGTTTGGTTTGTCATTTACGGCATATCAACCTCAATGTGTTATTTAATGCCAACAAAATTTTTATTGCTGGGAATATTTTGTTTTGTCAAAAATCTATTTCTGGTAATATTTTTCCTTCAAAAATGTATTGCTGGTAATAATTTTTTCAAAAAATTATTGCTGGTAGTATTTTTTCCTCAAAAATGTATTGCTAGTAATATTTATTTTTTAAAAACATTGTTGGTAATATTTTTTTCAAAAATGTATTGCTGGTAATAGTTTTTTTTCTTTAAAAAAATTATTGCTGGTAACAATTTTTTACAAAAATGTATTGCTATTATTAAAACCTATTTTTACACTTTCATAGTGTTTTGACCCGAGTTTAGGGGTTAACCCATTTGCCCATACCTGGGACCCTAACAGGTGCTACCACCCCGGGTCAAGGTTGACCTGCGAACATCAACAATTAAGAGGTGGTTCCACGCTCCTCAAAATCTCCTGATCAGAGGTCTTGCTGCTGGATGTAATTTATCGACTTACCCAGGACGCGGTTGTAGTTTATCGTCATACCCAGGACGAATAGATTTTTAGGAGGCAGATTGTTTAAGTCGAAGAAGCGTGGAGTCTGGCTTTGTCGCTCGGTGTTTAGTCTTCACAGATATTAGACTATCGAAGCAACTTCTGGGCTTTATTTAGTGACAAACCAAATAAATACAGACTTTAGATGACTTTAATGTTTTTTTAATTATATCTTAAATTATATGATTGACATAAAATAGATTTACAGAAAGCAGATTGTTTAAGGCGTAATCGCGTGCAATCAGGCGTTGTCTCTCGGTGTTAACACATAGTAGACCCTGAAAGAAAATTCTGGGCTTTCTTTGGGGACAAACCTAATAAATACATCGAATTCGATAATTTTAATGTTTTTTTTTTTTTTTTATGCCTAATACAAGAACTATTTATACCTATTTCTGATGTGGCTCAATGGTTAGATTCGCGGAACAAGAGATCCACAAACCGAGTTCGAATTCCTGTCGAGTTAATTTCACGTTCTAGGGAAGCAATGAATCCATTGGTTAAATATTATATCAAAATATGGGTTTTTAGCCTTGGTTGGTAACCAGTCAAGGAGAAAAAATTTGATAACAGTAATTCTGAGTCCATTTCCTAAGTAGTGCGTACTTGAACTCAGAAGGAAATGGGACAAGCAATGACTGCCCAGTACGAAACAGGAACTAAACTTTAGCTGGTCAGGAATAATCTACCCTCGTTCAATTCAAATTCATGTAACTTACCCGGATATACAAACATCCGATAAGGATCAGAAAGTTTAACGGCTGAGACTTGTGATAATAACAAGAAAATCTATATAATGTAAATGTTACTTCGACATTCCAACCGCCTGAAGAAGACGGGAGCGTAAAACAGCCGAAACGTTGTAATAAATATGCCGACAAAGATGAGTCCGAATAATGTAAATAGTGTAAATATATTTACTTTAAAATAAAAAAAGGAAATGTTATCTACCATAATAGAGATTTTTGGATAAACAATAGGTAGATATAAAGACAGACAGACTGATAAATAAAAGTTAATTTTTGTGCCAAAAAAAAAAATGCCAGCTGGCGTTTCATAGACTGAGATGTTCTGATGACGTAGCTATGGATTCTGGAAAGACCTAAGTGTAAACATTATTACTTTTTAATAAAATCGCTAAGTCTTTATTAAACAGTTCTTTCATATTTAGGCCGTCTGACGAGAGGCGACGGTAAAGCCACTGGTGGGAATAGATGCGTTCACAAGATTTGGGGGAAAAAAAAAACGGTCCAAGTGGAAATGAGCCGGTCTCAAGCAATCCACCCTTCTTCCAATGCTATCTTCATGTGGACACTGAAGACGGACACAGCAGGGTGTCAGGCTTTGGAAATCATGGAGACGCCCTTCCTAATAGATATTGCAGGAATTTATTTACTTGCTTGTTTTCCAACACTCGCGTAGACAAACACAAATCTCATCATACATACATATATATATATATATATATATATATATATATATATATATATATATATATATATATATATATATGATGGTTTGTCTAAACATGTGTGTGTGCACATGGTTACACGTGGTGGTTATATGAGATTTTCCTGAGGGGTTTGTTTCTCAAATCTACACGACTGAAACAGAAAATGACACGTAATCAGTTGCACACATAAATAAACTAGGCCTAGATAGGACTCTGCACCAGGCGGTAATGCAGGCTAAAATTCCATAAGTAAAGAAACACATAGGCGCATTTACTGTCAAGGCCTAACAATATTAAAAGAAATATTCGTGAAAAGGTGTTAAAATATATTTTTTTGCGTTTTATTTACGAATACGAGGTTATCAGTTGCATATACTTAGGGGAAATCAAATCATTATTTAATAAAATTAAAAAATGGATTCCTCATTTCATACGTGATCGAGTGCTTACATTACAGCAATACATTTTTGACAAAATATTACCAACAATGTTTTTAAAAAATAAATATTATTAGCAATACATTTTGAGGAAAAATTATTACCAACGAAACATTTTTGAAGGAAAAATAGAGTGCCTTTCCAGTTGTCCATCATAGACATGAGTGTATCCCAATCCCGATATTTCAATAATCTTACGCGAATACAGATTGTGCATTTTAGGACACTGCTGGCGAGTAAAACTAGAACTTGGGAGTAATCTAATCCTCTGGGCACATAGCAATAGTGTAAGACGAGTTGGTTGCCCAGTAACCAGCTACATTGACCAAATATGTTATAACACAGAATGTCAGCCTAATGGCCTTCCGATCTTGATGCTAGGCGTGATAGACTCATAAATGTCCGAGAGAGCTCGACTGAATAAATAAAAATAAATTCTTTATCTTTCAACTTCTGTTAGGATTCAAGCACATTCCAGACCTCAAGTGGGTCTCATATCTACGATCCATCGCTAAAGAGGCCTGAAAATTCTCGTATCCTTATACAACACTCGAAAGTATCGGACTCCATCTAATATGCTCTAACTTTACAAGAGCCAGATCAAAAGAAGAAAAAAAAAATGGAGTAGTATTGCTGCCATATCCTGGCTGGCGTTTCCCAGTTCCCATCTTCCAGGAATGGGGCGTTCCGCCGTAGCCCATTCGGCGTCGCTGATTCGGCGTCGCTGATTCGGCGTCGCTGATTCGGCGTCGCTGATTCGGCGTAGCCGAATCGACAGAGGAATTTTTCGGCAGATGGACGATGAGGCGTTAGATTAATACTCCTTCGTGATAATCAAATTTGCTTGCTTGCTCTCTCTCTCTCCCTCTCTCTCTCTCTTTCTCTCTCCCTCTCTCTCTCCATCCCTCTATCTATCTATCTTTCTCCCCCTCTCCCTCCCTCTCTCTATGTCTCTCTCCCTCTCTCTCTATGTCTCTCTCCCTCTCCATCTCTCTCTCCATCCCCCTCCCCCTCTCTCCTTCTCTCTCTATGTTTCTCCCCCTCTCTCTTTTTCTATCTATCTCCCTCTCCCTCTCTCTATATCTCTCCCTCTCCCTCTCTCTATATATCTCTCTATCTATCTCTCCCCCTCCCCCTCTCTCTCTTTTAATAGTCAAATTACTACTTGGTCGTTACACTCAAATTTGCTCGAAAAGTCCAATTAAAAGAAAAAGAATAGTTGAAGACATTTTTATATTTAACAAAAAGAGTATTTGGAGATGTTTTTATATTATATTTTCTTCAGTGCAGCTTCATGATTTTCAGTCGTCAAAGCCAAAATGGCTTTGACGACTGAAAATCATTTCAAATGGAAGCAGATATTTTATCAAAACATGGAAGGAACAAAGTGGATGCTTTTTTATTTTTGCCACAAATAGCAAGAGGGTTCCTGGATTAAAGTTTTGGCGATGTGAATAGAAAGATCGATGTAAAGTGAGATTACATATAAAGGATGGAAAAATGATTCGCCAGTTGAATAGATTAAATAGCTTTACTATGATTTTTAACTTTTTTTAAATACAATATTTTTCAATCGTCAAGGCATTTTTATTCCCAATGGAAGCTAATTTTTAATCAAAACGTGGAAGAAAAAAGTGGTACTCCCAATTTCGAAATGAAGAAGTAATTTCTAACATTAATTTTTTTATTTTATTTTGAAATACAACATTTGCAATTTAAGTTTTTAATTTACATTATTCCATTAGTGTAATATAATAGGATCCTTAATTCCCTCAATGAATAAAAACTCATGTTGAAAGTTGGCTGTGTTCAATGCTTTTTTCCATTTTTTTTTTTTTCATTTTTTTTTTTTTTTTAGGCGGGGTGCCCCCGGTCAAAGACAGTGACGTCGAAACAGACAGACAGACGCCTGTGCCGAAGAGTCCTATTATTTTACTGCCGCCAAATCAGCCACGCCAAATGGGCTACCCTGAAACGCAGCGAACCCTCATTTTCCAGTCTGGGCAGAGTACAAAAGCGTTTTTGCGGCCTTGTGGGTGATGAATTATTTTACACTCTACAGATGAGATATTCCATCGTTACTTTACTGCTGTTTCCATATTTTTCTTTAGACGACTTACATTCTTTTAAGTTTCAGCAGTTCAGCTATTTGAAGCTAAGATCGGACATACCTTGTACCCAGAGGAGAATCATCCCCATTAACTTCACCTTTGTAATCTATTAGCAAGAAGAAAGTTACATTCGGACAATTTCTTTCCAAATGCAGTGACCTTGTGGAATGAAATAAGATAAATTAAAGGCAACGACAGTACAACAATGAAGTTTTAATAGTAAAGAAAAAAGTTATTTATTTAAATTTTAGTGAAAACTCAAGGAATTGTACTCAAACAGCCTCGTCAGTTCAGTCATGCAAAACCCGTTCAGAAATATCTAAACTGTCAGCTTTAATATCTGTCGATATTTCTGAGATGAGGTATTATGTACATATTTACATTATTCGGACTATTATCCTCATCTTTGTCACCATATTTATTATAACGTTTCGGCCCTTCAGTATTTATCTATATTTCTTAGATGAGGTATTATGTACACTATTTACATTATTCGGACTATTGTTCGCATCTTTGTCGCCATATTTATTACAACGTTTCGGCCCTTCTGTATCTGTCTATATTTCTGAAATGAGGTATTATGTAAACTATTTACATTATACGGACTATTGTCCTCATCTTTCTTGCCATATTTATTACAGCGTTTCGGCCCTTTAGTATCTGTCTATATTTCTGAGATAAGGTATTATGTACACGATTAACATTATTCGCACTATGTCCTCAAATTTGTTGCCATATTTTTCACAACGTTTCGGCCCTTCAATATCTGTCAATATTTCTGAGTCGAAGTATTATGTACAATATTTACATTATTCAAACTGTTGTCTTCATCTTTGTTACCATATTTATTACAACATTTCGGCCGTTGTACGCACCGGCCTTCGTCAGATGGTTGGAATGTCGAATTGAACCCTTTATTTACTCAAGGACACATGGCACAGTAGATAAAGGCGTTAGTTAGATCCAATGACAGGACCCAAAGAGTGTGAGTTCAATACCCGGTTAAGGCATTTGAGAACTTGGAGAGGGGAATTAACGGAAGATAACTGATAATTGATATCCATTAAACATGGCACGCGTAACTAGAACAGTCTACTCCTGTGAGCGAAATAAAGAGTTCAGTTCGAAATTCCAACTACCCGAAGAAGGCCGGAGCGTTCAACGGCCGAAATATGGCGACAAAGATGACGAAAATAGTCCGAATAATGTAAATAGTGTCAGCTTTAGAAAACCAACTAAATTTCATATTAAACAAAAAGATTTTACTGTGATTTTGTCAGTGGCTAAAAAGAAAAATAACAAAGACTTACTGACAAGAAGTTCTAACTACTTAAAAACTAACTTCAGTCAAGAGATGATGAGTTTTCGTCACGTGGTATAGTTTACTTGTCAGGTCAGCGAATGCTAGTAAACTGATTGCTCTGAAGCAGATTTCCTGAACTGCTTTCGGTTGATATGTGTAATTTTTTTCTATTAAAGAATTTTTCAGAAAAATAAGTTTCTCAACTATAATAACTGTTATAGCTCTTTCCAGTAGTGAGGGAAGTTTCCTTCCTAACCTTTTGTTTGAATTAGTGTGGAATGTTAACATCTTGATTTTGTCACTATTTTTTCTTCGAGCTATATGTGCTATCCATTTTAGTTCTTGCTGATGTTGGTAGTCCTTAAGTGATGTTGATTGTATTATTTAGTAAAGTTGACGATTTCCTCAACGAGGAAGAAGAGACCCGAGATGAGATTCTACAGAAGGATGTTAAAGATATCATGGCCCGAGCGTGTGAGCAACGATGAGGTCTTAGAGAGGTTACAAACAAGGAGGAGAATTCAATTACCATCAGGAAGAGGCAGCTGAAGTTTCTGGGACACATAATGAAGAAGGAGGGCCTGGAGAATCTGATACTCACGGGTCGGATAGATGGAAAGAGAGACAAGTGAAAGCAGCGCGTGACGTATTTGACGAGTTTGAATAAGTGGGTTGACAGAGGGAAGGAGTTTGCTGAGAGCTGTAAGGGAATAGGAGGCGGTGGAGAGCCATGATCTCCTACGTCCTGAAAGGACATGACATAAAAAGAGAAAAGGAAGTACCATATCACGTTGTTCAAAGAAGGATTATCTTCACCAAAACCCTTAGGCTTCACAGGCCTAAAGTAATTTTAATCATTGCACTCAAGCTGCTAGCATTGCTAAGTGATCACACATCAAGGTACTGACCAGGCTCGGCGTTGCTTAACTCCGATATACCATATGACGTCGGGTTACTCCAAGGTTCAACTTTTAACCCTTTGTGTGCTGCGTTACTGAACAATTTTAACTCTTCTGCCTGAGCCCTTGAGTCAAAATTCGCAAATAATTTTTATGTAATATATAAAAATAGATACAAATCTTTTCAACCATCGTTCAACCGGTGGCCGGGCATATAAATTTTTCAAACCTCTGTTATTTTTTCCGTTTACGTCATTTTCCTCTGTTCAACCGGTGGCTGGGCATTACGTCATTTTCTCCACCTCTGTTCAACTGGTGGCTGGGCATTACGTCATTTTTCTCTACCACTGTTCAACCGGTGGCTGGGCATTACGTCATTTTCTCTACCACTGTTCAACCGGTGGCTGGGCATTACGTCATTTTTCTCTACCACTGTTCAACCGGTGGCTGGGCATTACGTCATTTTCTCTACCACTGTTCAACCGGTGGCTGGGCATTACGTCATTTTTTTCTACCACTGTTCAACCGGTGGCTGGGCATTACGTCATTTTTCTCTACCACTGTTCAACCGGTGGCTGGGCATTACGTCATTTTTTCTCTACCACTGTTCAACCGGTGGCTGGGCATTACGTCATTTTTCTCTACCACTGTTCAACCGGTGGCTGGGCATTACGTCATTTTTCTCTACCACTGTTCAACCGGTGGCTGGGCATTACATCATTTTTCTCTACCACTGTTCAACCGGTGGCTGGGCATTACGTCATTTTTCTCTACCACTGTTCAACCGGTGGCTGGGCATTACGTCATTTTTCTCTACCACTGTTCAACCGGTGGCTGGGCATTACGTCATTTTTTCTCTACCACTGTTCAACCGGTGGCTGGGCATTACGTCATTTTTCTCTACCACTGTTCAACCGGTGGCTGGGCATTACGTCATTTTTTCTCTACCACTGTTCAAACGGTGGCTGGGCATTACGTCATTTTTCTCTACCACTGTTCAACCGGTGGCTGGGCATTACGTCATTTTTCTCTACCACTGTTCAACCGGTGGCTGGGCATTACGTCATTTTTCTCTACCACTGTTCAACCGGTGGCTGGGCATTACGTCATTTTCTCTACCACTGTTCAACCGGTGGCTGGGCATTACGTCATTTTTCTCTACCACTGTTCAACCGGTGGCTGGGCATTACATCATTTTTCTCTACCACTGTTCAACCGGTGGCTGGGCATTACGTCATTTTTCTCTACCACTGTTCAACCGGTGGCTGGGCATTACGTCATTTTTCTCTACCACTGTTCAACCGGTGGCTGGGCATTACGTCATTTTTTCTCTACCACTGTTCAACCGGTGGCTGGGCATTACGTCATTTTTCTCTACCACTGTTCAACCGGTGGCTGGGCATTACGTCATTTTTCTCTACCACTGTTCAACCGGTGGCTGGGCATTACGTCATTTTTCTCTACCACTGTTCAACCGGTGGCTGGGCATTACGTCATTTTTCTCTACCACTGTTCAACCGGTGGCTGGGCATTACGTCATTTTTCTCTACCACTGTTCAACCGGTGGCTGGGCATTACGTCATTTTTCTCTACCACTGTTCAACCGGTGGCTGGGCATTACGTCATTTTTCTCTACCACTGTTCAACCGGTGGCTGGGCATTACGTCATTTTTCTCTACCACTGTTCAACCGGTGGCTGGGCATTACGTCATTTTTTCTCTACCACTGTTCAACCGGTGGCTGGGCATTACGTCATTTTTCTCTACCACTGTTCAACCGGTGGCTGGGCATTACGTCATTTTTCTCTACCACTGTTCAACCAGTGGCTGGGCATTACGTCATTTTTCTCTACCACTGTTCAACCGGTGGCTGGGCATTACGTCATTTTTTCTCTACCACTGTTCAACCGGTGGCTGGGCATTACGTCATTTTTTCTCTACCTCTGTTCAACCGGTGGCTGGGCATTACGTCATTTTTCTCTACCACTGTTCAACCGGTGGCTGGGCATTACGTCATTTTTCTCTACCACTGTTCAACCGGTGGCTGGGCATTACGTCATTTTTCTCTACCACTGTTCAACCGATGGCTGGGCATTACGTCATTTTTCTCTACCACTGTTCAACCGGTGGCTGGGCATTACGTCATTTTTCTCTACCACTGTTAACCCGGTGACTGGGCATTACGTCATTTTCTCTACCACTGTTCAACCGGTGGCTGGGCATTACGTCATTTTTCTCTACCACTGTTCAACCGGTGGCTGGGCATTACGTCATTTTCTCTACCACTGTTCAACCGGTGGCTGGGCATTACGTCATTTTTCTCTACCACTGTTCAACCGGTGGCTGGGCATTACGTCATTTTTTCTCTACCACTGTTCAACCGGTGGCTGGGCATTACGTCATTTTTCTCTACCACTGTTCAACCGGTGGCTGGGCATTACGTCATTTTCTCTACCACTGTTCAACCGGTGGCTGGGCATTACGTCATTTTTCTCCACTGTTCAACCGGTGGCTGGGCATTACGTCATTTTTCTCTACCACTGTTCAACCGGTGGCTGGGCATTACGTCATTTTTCTCTACCACTGTTCAACCGGTGGCTGGGCATTACGTCATTTTTCTCTACCACTGTTCAACCGGTGGCTGGGCATTACGTCATTTTTTCTCTACCACTGTTCAACCGGTGGCTGGGCATTACGTCATTTTTCTCTACCACTGTTCAACCGGTGGCTGGGCATTACGTCATTTTTCTCTACCACTGTTCAACCGGTGGCTGGGCATTACGTCATTTTTCTCTACCACTGTTCAACCGGTGGCTGGGCATTACGTCATTTTTCTCTACCACTGTTCAACCGGTGGCTGGGCATTACGTCATTTTTTCTCTACCACTGTTCAACCGGTGGCTGGGCATTACGTCATTTTTCTCTACCACTGTTCAACCGGTGGCTGGGCATTACGTCATTTTTCTCTACCACTGTTCAACCGGTGGCTGGGCATTACGTCATTTTTCTCTACCACTGTTCAACCGGTGGCTGGGCATTACGTCATTTTCTCTACCACTGTTCAACCGGTGGCTGGGCATTACGTCATTTTTCTCTACCACTGTTCAACCGGTGGCTGGGCATTACGTCATTTTCTCTACCACTGTTCAACCGGTGGCTGGGCAGACGTCATTTTTCTCTACCACTGTTCAACCGGTGGCTGGGCATTACGTCATTTTTCTCTACCACTGTTCAACCGGTGGCTGGGCAGACGTCATTTTTCTCTACCACTGTTCAACCGGTGGCTGAGCATTACGTCATTTTTCTCTACCACTGTTCAACCGGTGGCTGGGCATTATGTCATTTATCTCTACCACTATTCAACCGGTGGCTGGGCATTACGTCATTTTTCTCTACCACTGTACAACCGGTGGCTGGGCATTACGTCATTTTTCTCTACCACTGTTCAACCGGTGGCTGGGCATTACGTCATTTTTCTCTACCACTGTTCAACCGGTGGCTGGGCATTACGTCATTTTTTTCTCTACCACTGTTCAACCGGTGGCTGGGCATTACGTCATTTTTTCTCTACCACTGTTCAACCGGTGGCTGGGCATTACGTCATTTTTCTCTACCACTGTTCAATTTCGGTGGCTGGGCATTACGTCATTTTTCTCTACCACTGTTCAACCGGTGGCTGGGCATTACGTCATTTTTCTCTACCACTGTTCAACCGGTGGCTGGGCATTACGTCATTTTCTCTACCACTGTTCAACCGGTGGCTGGGCATTACGTCATTTTTCTCTACCACTGTTCAACCGGTGGCTGGGCATTACGTCATTTTTCTCTACCACTGTTCAACCGGTGGCTGGGCATTACGTCATTTTTCTCTACCACTGTTCAACCGGTGGCTGGGCATTACGTCATTTTTCTCTACCACTGTTCAACCGGTGGCTGGGCATTACGTCATTTTTCTCTACCACTGTTCAACCGGTGGCTGGGCATTACGTCATTTTCTCTACCACCGTTCAACCGGTGGCTGGGCATTACGTCATTTTTCTCTACCACTGTTCAACCGGTGGCTGGGCATTACGTCATTTTTCTCTACCACTGTTCAACCGGTGGCTGGGCATTACGTCATTTTTCTCTACCACCGTTCAACCGGTGGCTGGGCATTAAATCATTTTTTCTCTACCACTGTTCAACCGGTGGCTGGGCATTACGTCATTTTTCTCTACCACCGTTCAACCGGTGGCTGGGCATTACGTCATTTTTCTCTACCACTGTTCAACCGGTGGCTGGGCATTACGTCATTTTTCTCTACCACTGTTCAACCGGTGGCTGGGCATTACGTCATTTTTCTCTACCACCGTTCAACCGGTGGCTGTGCATTACGCCATTTTCTCGACCACTGTTCAACCGGTGGCTGGGCATTACGTCATTTTTTCTCTACCACTGTTCAACCGGTGGCTGGGCATTACGTCATTTTTCTCTACCACCGTTCAACCGGTGGCTGGGCATTACGTCATTTTTCTCTACCACTGTTCAACCGGTGGCTGGGCATTACGTCATTTTTTCTCTACCACCGTTCAACCGGTGGCTGGGCATTACGTCATTTTTTCTACCACCGTTCAACCGGTGGCTGGGCATTACGTCATTTTTCTCTACCACTGTTCAACCGGTGGCTGGGCATTACGTCATTTTTCTCTACCACTGTTCAACCGGTGGCTGGGCATTACGTCATTTTTTCTCTACCACCGTTCAACCGGTGGCTGGGCATTACGTCATTTTCTCGACCACTGTTCAACCGGTGGCTGGGCATTACGTCATTTTTCTCTACCACTGTTCAACCGGTGGCTGGGCATTACGCCATTTTTCTCTACCACTGTTCAACCGGTGGCTGAGCATTACGTCATTTTTCTCTACCACTGTTCAACCGGTGGCTGGGCATTACGTCATTTTTCTCTACCACTGTTCAACCGGTGGCTGAGCATTACGTCATTTTTCTCTACCACTGTTCAACCGGTGGCTGGGCATTACGTCATTTTTCTCTACCACTGTTCAACCGGTGGCTGGGCATTATGTCATTTATCTCTACCACAGTAAAGCGGTGATCAGTGCTCAAAGGTTTGAGACGTTTGGGAATTTTCTTATTTAATTTCAGGGTGAAAACCTGCGAACTACTTACCTACTAATATATATAATTCACAGAGCTGTCTTGTAAAAGAAAATGTCCCATGGAACTCCGATTTAGGAGAGAAATGAATGCCCGTGTAATTTAAACTGGAATGTTCGACAATTCAAATATAATGGTTTCTTTCCGTGCCACTTTGTTTTTCTGGTGTTTGCAAGAATGTTTATCTATTTTCGAATTGGTCGATTATAAAAAGAAAGTACATAGAAAAAAGGGAAAAAAACCCAAAAAACAAACAAACAAACTATGAAGTGGAATGGTTTTTATTTTCTCTGCCTAACGTTGCTGCTGAAACATATTCCTGCTTTGAAAAGCGTTCAAGTAGAAAAAGTCTTTCGGAAAAACACAAGAATACGAAAGACATTACAATGTTCTGGTCGAACTTCGACAATTCCAAATCTATATTCTAAAAGAAAAGCTGATTCTTTGTTTATGAAAGAATTTCTATGTGTAACTTGGCATAACATGGTATAACCTTAATTGTTTTATGACCCTTCGCGCAGAACTCTTCATTGCCAATTCAAGAAGGAAATTCAGATTTCCAACACACAAACAGAAAATGTCTCATATCGAGAATATTAAACATTGAACATGAGGAAAAATTAATTATTTTTAATAATATGTGGAAATCTCCGCTTTTACCTGAAGACGGTCGCGAGACCAGAAACACGTTTCGTAAAATTATATAAAACAAAGCATAATATTTTTTCTAAATAAATCCACATTACAACCAAAAACGTTTGCGGCACCTCTCTTCTCTTCTTTTTAATATACATACTTTTTTCTTTCGTTGGAACCACTACATTATATTTCTTTTATATATATATATATATATATATATATATATATATATATATATATATATATATAGAGAGAGAGATAGAGAGAGAGGAGAAAGAAAGAGGGAGAAAAGGTTTGTAGCAGTTCAACGAGAGAAAAGTGTATATTTTAAAAATAAGAGAGAAGACACAAACATTTTTTATTGTAATGTGAATTTTTTTTAAAAAATATACATAATATTTTATTTTCCATAATTTTGCTACTCGGGTTCCCGGTTTCGTGACCTTCTTCCGGCAAGGAGTGGATATTTCCATATATTATGAAAAGAAATTAATTTTCCTTATGGTTTTCGATGTTGAACATTCTCTTTTTTTTTGGTGGTGGGTAGTAGGGACACAAATGTCTATCTTGGACTGGCGGGAAGAAAGTTCTTCTGCTTAATGGGCAATAAAACAATTAAGATTAGAAAGGGCGTGGAAAGATATCTGTGTCCTTATCTTTTAATAACCCCTGTATGTTTTTCGATCCTATGTCCATTTTGAGTATTGTGTCTGTGTGTTTTTGCTAGTATGTGTATATATATAGTCCCTCTCCATAAATACATACTTTTTTTTTCAAAAATTGAGATTAAACAATTAGTACACACAAATGACAAATATATATATATATATATATATATATATATATATATATATAAATGTTTTTTATATATTGAAACACAGACACACGCACACATATATCTCCCCACACATACACACACACACACACACACACACACACACACACACACACACATACATATATATATATATATATATATATATATATATATATATATATATACATGCATTATTTTCTATGTTGTGTATTCTATCTATGTGTGTGTAAATTGTTAGTCTATTTGTTTTGCCTGTATGTGTCTGTATATATATATATATATATATATATATATATATATATATATATATATATATATATATATATATATATATATATACAGGTATATATATATATATATATATATATATATATATTTTAAGTTGAAAGGTCAACAGCCCGCGTCGATCCATCGTCCCTCTATCCTTTTACATATATATATATATATAGATATATATATATATATATATATATATATATATATATGTATGTATATATATATACAGACGCATACGAGGTTCGGCTAAAAATTTGATATAAACTAAATGATATGTATTTTTCAACATCATTTCCCGTTCGGCCTATATATTTCTTGCATTGGTGTTGCAGTGCTTCCATCCAATTGTGAAGACTTTTTCATCCTATTGGTAAAAATAAAAATCATCAACTGCAGATATAACGTTATTAAGAATGCAATAATGTTTCCTAGACAAGTATTTTTTACGTTGGGGAACAGATGATAGTCAGATTGGAGCAAATCACGAGAATAGGGATTGAGGTCAACAATTTCAAAACCTCAGTCACGCACAACAGCCACTGAAACTAAGAATTTGTGTGCAGGGGAATTATCCTAATGCAAACAAACCCCTTTCGTCCGTTTTTTTCTGTACGATTAATCTCGATAGCCATTCTTAACTTCCTCTCTGATTTGGAATAATGGTCTCCTTTGTTTGTTTGGCCTTTTTTACGATGACCAATAAAATAGTAGCAGTTGCAGGCTTTCCAAACTTCGGGCCGAATTCAAAGATCTCCTTTCCGCTCCTAAATTCAGCTGCCCACTTTTCCACTATTAAACGGGAGCGTCATCCGCTAATGTATGAACCATGTCAGTGTAAAATTCCTTGGGAATGAAACTCTTTTTTTTTTTTAGATATTTTATAACATCGCGATGCGAAATTTTGTCCATTTTTAAGAGAAGAGAAATTTTAAAGATAATATACGTAGATATAGTCATCCGCAGACAGACTGTATCGCTCATCAAGGCGGACAGAAATGCTTCAAGCCGGGGTCGAAACACGAACGGTTTGAAATCGGAGTCTCTCACCTTTAGGCTATCAGCTCACGCAGGGGAGAAACGGACTTTATAAGGCATTATATACAAGATATAAGATTTACATGCTATCTTCATAGATCAAATCATAGCCAAGAACTTTTTAGCGTTAGTTAGCAGCAGCCGACGAATTCCCGTTCTTCCAAAGTGTTCAACCTACAAGAGAGGGATATATATTTTATCTGAAAACATGGGAAGCCCAAGCATCAAACCGAAAGGAGTGGCGTAAGGCATGTTTCATTAAGTTAAAGGGTTCTGAAGCACAGTGATCAGCTTCGTCAAGCTCTGAAGCAGCGACGCCATCAAAATCCTGCTTTAACAAAATTCATCTGTCAGTGGCTTTGACGCCTACAGCGAGGCTGGGCTAGTATCGCATTTAAGAAAGCACAAATGAAATATGTCTTTCCCTTACTTCATTTTCTCCACAATAACCCCTGCTAGCATGCATAAGTTTAAAACGAAAACACCATCCACTGCTGATACTCATTTATCGTTCTCAATAGAATCCAATATATATATATATATGTGTGTGTGTGTGTGTGCATATATAAATCAATATATATATATATATATATATACGATCATCCTATTTATATATATACATATATATATGATCATCCGATATATATATATATATATATATATATATATATATATGAATATCTATATATATTTTTTTGCATAAATATATAATTCAATGTATATATATATGATCAGCCTATATATATATATATATGTTTATAAATCAATATATATATATATATATATATATATATATATATATATATATTTTTATATCAACGATCATCCTATATATATATATATATATATATATATATATATATATATGATCATCCATTCATTTTATGATCATAAGAATTATTTTCGAAAAAATATTCTTTAATAAATTAAATTATTTTTTAAAGTTTTTCTTTTTTTTAAATTGTGTAGAATTATTTTTAAGTTATTCTTATGTTTATTAATGTATTTAAACTGAATGTATTTATTAATAAATGTAATATTTTAGTTAGAGAAACAATTTATATTCGAAGTATGAGCATCCTACCTTCAGCCAGTAGTCGGACTCTGAGTTAATAATAATGATTCATTAGATTCCATCGAGCATTTCAAACAACAGCAACGTAGCTTAGATGCGGTATGAGGTTGAAAGGTTAAAACACCCGGTGAGAATCGAACTCACTACTCAGTCGATATTTCTATAACCAGACAAGATTGATAACTATTACGCCACATCGATGAAGCCATACATTAAATAGTATCATCGGTGAACAATTAACAATTTATCTGTGGGGATTTCTTTTGACAGAGATATTATGATATTTTGATGCCAAATTGTTATATTCCGTGCTAGTATGAAATGGACAAACACGGTGGATAAATAGTAACAGTTTTATTGTAGAAACCAATACAACAAGCAAGGAAGTAACAGTTATGTGCACGGTCGTCGCAAGTACATTTGTGTGCGTGCTGCTCTTGGAAGGCTGCTAGTTCTCGCGGATCCCAGCTCGACGCTCTTTAGCAACTGCCCCACTTGTGGCACACAGGCCGAATTTAATGTGGGGTTTCCGAGCCCGGAGTCTCGGCCAAAAAATCCACGTAGACCCTGCATAAACGGGATAATGTTTTTCTACCTCCCCGGACGAAATTCTGCCCTTCGGCATAGCCTCGTCCGGGTTCCTCTCTGCCCGAAGGCTGAGTGTTCGACGAGCACAGCTGGGAAAGATCCTAACGCGACGCTATTTATCAACTGCCCCAGGCAGTCACATGTGGCACAACGAATTTAATATGGGGTTCCCGACCCCGGAAGCTCGGCCAAAAAATCCCCGTAGACCCCGCATAAACGGGATCGGGTCTGTCTACCTCCCTGGACGAAACTCTGCCCTCCGGCCTCGTCCGGGTTCCTCTCTGCCTTCGGGCAGAGAGTTCGAGTAGCGCAGCTGGGAAAGATCCCAACTCGACTCTCCTGTCCAAACAGATACTTATAGGCGGTTACCAGCAGTAAGTGCCGCCACTCATGTGGGTGGCAGATTATTCCATCACATCACAAATATTTATTCCTTCTTTCCGCTTACCAGAAGTGGAAAGATTCTATTTCATCACCTAATAGGTCTGCCGCTAAGGAAGTTGTCTTCTCCCCGGGATCGACCTTACATACTTCATAAGTTTATCCATGCTTTGAATATTTCGGTCTCATCTGGCCTGGTACTCCTTTTAAAGGAAATTCTAGATAAAATAAAAAGAAGAATCTGCAATGTTATTGGTCCTGAGTTCACATCTCGGTTTCTGTCACTTTCCACCAAGCGCCGTAAACTAATTTCCTTTTCTTTTAATATTTTCATATTTTCTGCTGAGTTTTCTTCGATGGTACCTCAAATTTATAAATTTTAATCTCAGTACTAGATTAGCGGAACATTATTTTACTGTTGCAACAGCGAAATGTAACCGTAAGTTCTATGCTAACAGTTTCTTCTCTTGCAGTTCCTGCTTGTGTATCTCTCGTCAGGCGCTTTCCGTCAACTTTATTCTTCAAAAATTTATATTCGATATCAAACGTTATCTTTTTAAATCATGTATTGTTATTGTCATCTCTCCTCAATAGTATATTTTTTAATATTCTCTAACACCCAGTAACACCTTGCGCTATAGAGACTTTATTACCTTGCTTCTAGTGAAATGATTTTAAAAAATGGCGGTTAAATTTCATGTTTTGACAGTTGAAGTGTCTAGATGTAACCGTAAGTTCTATGATAAAAGATCCTTCTCTTGCATTTCTTGCTTGTGGAACTGTTAGCGTCTTAGTGCATTTATTGCCTTGATTGCTTTAAATTGATTTTTTTTAATTCTTGCATATTTACAATATGCAAACTGTAAGTAATGTGCAGAATAAAGAAATGATTGTCTAATTTATTCATTAAGATTACTGTTTATTACATGTACTGTTTCAGCCATTACTGAATACATTAGTAATGCTACAAATGGTTGAAAAGAGACATCGCATTCATTTTAAGTCGGTCATGATAATCACATTACACGCGTTGTATTCCTGAAATAGCGGTCAGTTTAAGATTAACTCTTTGCGACCATTTCGTTTAGCGACAAGATTGTTGGAACGGTTCCCGGTTGTTAAGTGAGAACT
Source organism: Acanthosepion pharaonis (assembly GCA_903632075.3). NCBI lineage: Eukaryota > Metazoa > Mollusca > Cephalopoda > Sepiida > Sepiidae > Acanthosepion > Acanthosepion pharaonis. The sequence goes on from CAHIKZ030002151.1 coordinate 232,026, forward strand.
GGTGGTATGTAACACAATGGAAAAAAAAAAGGCCTGCTGTTCAGGGATGTCAGTAAGTTATTTGCAAAGAAATTTTGATTAAAAAAGTTGACAGCTGCACTGCCGACATTGAAATAGAAATCGGCAATATCAGCAATGCACCCGGGAAGACATGTAGCAATTTTCCAAACGTAGCTTAGATGTGGCACAAGGCCGAAAGTATGGGGCACCCAGTGAGGATCGAACTCACTACTCATTCGTAATTGTGCTAGCGAGACAAGCTTGCTAACCATTACACCGCCTACGGATGCCCAACCCGGGAAGACATGTAACAGTGGGAGGAAGCAAAATAGCCGCGTAGGGACGCTGCTATAAACACTTCGGGGTACTCGACTATGATTCCATGAATCAGGATAAAATAAAAAAAATAAAAAGTAACGAATAGTTTACGAGAGTGAATGTGCAGGTGATGAAAGTGTTCGGGTCTCGTAACAGCAAAGTTCGAAATCCAGTCATTTCATGAAAATATCCTTGGGAAACATCTGAATCTATTTCAATGCACCACTGATATATAAATAGCCAAGAAAAAAACAACACTTGTGGCCTGACGATTGCGTCTAGCATGAAACAACCTGTCGCCTCTAAGTTTTGATTTCAATGTTCATTTTTATATTTACACACGCTGTATCTCTGATATTAAGCACTTTATCCCATAGACTATATCTCTTCTTATATATATATATATATATATATATATATATATATATATATATATATATATATATATATATAGTAATGGTAACAAATATCTGTTGATAAATAATCAAAGTGGATCCTAGTAATATAAAATACAAAAGAGCTTAATGCATTTATCATTACAGGGCAATATATATTAGGTTGGTGCAAAAATAATGACGTAATAATGTCGTTTTTTGACGTAATTTTTAACGTCAAAAAACGACATTATTACGTCATTATTTTGCACCAACTTAATATATCAATTTTCAGTTAATTAGCTATTATATATCCATAATTATCACGACCTTTTAACTCTTCAAACGTCTTAAGTATAACTAATTCTAATTTCTATATTTCCTCCCTTCTATAACCTCTTTACCTATATTAATTATAATTAATTCAACTTTCCCTTAATCGAAGATCTTCTCAACTCTCTTTCCACGTTTCTGTACAAGTTAATTTAAACATCTTTTTATTCGTGTTTTAATATTAAAATAAATATTTCATTCTTCATATAAACCCCAAATTAATTTCATAAGATTAATATTCGGATATAATTATATAAAACTTCTTGCCTTTAAGATATATACCTTCTAATCTCTTCTGACTCCTGTCTTGTGCCTTTCGTCTGACTGAAACATTGAAACGGATACATGCTGTATTCGTTTTTCTACTGTTTTTTTTTGTGTGTGTGTTGTTTTTATTCTTTTAACTTTCACAGTTAAATTTCTATTTCTGTCACGAACTCTGTTCACACAGGAGTTGATAAGTCAGACAACCGTTAAGTTTGGGAGGCAGAGCTAGCAATTAATTCAATATAATCTTGCAACTTCGGCCAGCAGAGAATGGCTGATATCAAAGCCCGAAAAGATGCAAAGATTGACTCTCCCGGAGGTCAGTATCAGACATGCTGCTGGAAAATTGAAGTGGAAAATTTTTTTTCCTCTGACAGGTTTCGCCCTTTAGAAACGACCAATTTCATTTAGACTCTGCTTGTTCATGCGTCCATGCAAAATGATAAACCAAAAACCCGAATTGAAAATCAGGCATACCAAAATCGAACACGTGGGGAAAATTAGCTATCTGGGAAAGGTTTTAATAGTGTATGGAATTTGTGATACTGAAATCTGAAGGCGTATTAGGATAGCGGAAGATGACTTTCAAATGTTAAGCAAAGTATTAAGGACAATAATAATCAGGACAATTTAGTTAGAATCAAAGAAAATAATTCTGAACCGTTGCGTAATATTTGGACAATCTCAGAAATGAAGACGAGACTTGGATTTGCTAAGATGCATTCCAAAATCTATGGGCTATGTGATATCAATTTTCGTGTATGGCAGTGAATGATAGACAATGTTCCCATAGATGAGGAGAAAAATGGAGGCAACACAAAGATGGTTCTACAGTAGGATAGTGGGAATACCATGGATGTAACATGTAATCAACGAGAATGTCATTAAGAGAATGATATTGCTACTAAAAATTAAAAAGAGACTGCTGAAAATTCTTGCTCATATAAGGAAGAAGGAGAACTTTGACAGCATCTTTGGTTATCCCACTAGACTTCGGATTTCGGTGTCACCGTTTCAACCTTCTTTTTAAACTTACAATTTAGTTAAATGTTTGTACTAGTTTGATTTTGGCATCACCAATTTCTACTTTGCATGTTGAAGTGTCTCTTTTGGGGATAACCGTAAATTCCATCTTCTTGCAATTGATGTTTTGTCCTTTCATCTTGTTAATTTTTATTTATTAATTTTTTACACGCAAGGCGGAAATACCAGTACTACGATGCGAGTGAAAGTGAGAGAAAAAACTGTGTATAGCGGGGAGGTTGAGGAAAGGACAAAAGATGAACGTGATTCAAGAATACAGAAGATGGCGTTTGACGTCACTTTTAAATTGTTGAAGATTGTATTTATCAGGGAATCAAGTAAGCAGAAGGAAGTTCCACAGGCGGGAAGTGCGAGAGAAGAACCTCTTAGAGTAAAAGTGGCGTTTACATTTAACTATTTTAGCAGCAATTTTAGGAGCACTCTTAAATCCATGTAGTGGGGGCACCAGGAAAAAAAGCTCGCCAGAGAAGTTGCCATGAAAATATTTGTAGAAAACACAGAGAGAAACTACGTCACATCGATGAGGAAATGCATGAAGTCGTAATACCAAGTTAGGACCGTTTACATTACAAATCTATCTTTGGATTATGTCCCAAACCCTTCTGTTCGGCATGCGCTCACTAAAATATATCCAATGGCGTATTGGGAATAGCGAAAGATGACTTTCAAATGGTAAGCAAAGTATTAAGAAACAGGACAATTCCGTTAGAATCAAAGAAAACAATCCTGATAATTCTGAACTGTTACGTAATATTAGGAAACCTCAAAAATAAAGAAGAGATTTGGAGCAACAGAAATGTGAGTCTACAGAAGGATGTTGAGGATACCACGTAATACCGAGATCGAAACGCACATTAGATAAGACGCATTCCAAAATCTATGGGCTATGGGATATCAATTTTCGTGTATGGCAGTGAATGATGGACAATGTTTCCACAGAGAAACCACGTCACATCGAGAAGGAAATGTCTGAAGACGTGATGCCAAGTTAGGACCGTTTACATTACAAATCCATCTTTGGATTATGTCACGAACACTTCTGTTCGGCATGCACGCACTGAAATAAATTCTCTGAGACTTAAGCTCTCTGCTAAAATTACAGTGAGTTATATTGCAATATTTTTAAGAGGTCGTCATAGACAATATGTTTAACATCTTCCCACCGTTGGGAGGGTATTGACTGTACCTTCCAAACGATGAATCTGAGAGCATCTGTTTCTGTCGATAACACGGTATCTCTGTTATTGTCATCAAGGAAATCTTGCCTTCCAAAAGAGCCTCTAATCTCTGGGAATGTTTTGCCATTATTTTTCTCTTTCTTCCATCCGCCATCATCATCTAAATTTTGGTCTCTTTTATCATGCTCTTGGATAATACATTTCACGCAACCAACTGTTTGATAAAACCGAAGAAACGCACACACACACACACTCACTCACACAATTAGAATATAAGAATAAGTAGCTCGCAGAGAATCTGCTTAAGATTACACACAGGAGAAAAAATAAGTAAAATTTCACGTGGACAGTCTCCTCAAAAATTGAAGAAAAGACTCGAAGCAACGGAGGTACTACAGAAGGATGATAAGGATATGGACCGGGCCTGTGAGCAATAATGAGGTTTTGGAGAGGAAGGAAACAAGTAGGAAGCTTATACTTAACATCAGGAAAAGGCAGCTGAAATTTCTGGGCCATGTAATGAGAAAGAGGGTGTAGAGAATCTGATACTCACAGGGCGGAGATAGGAAAAAAGAGACAAGGGAAAGCAACGCCTAACATACCTAACGGGCTTAAGCAAGTGGCTGAATGAACAGGGTCCGGGTGAATTAGCAAAGGGACAATATTTATTAAGAGCTACAAGGGATAAGGAGAGGTGGAAAGCCATGATCGCCTACGTCCTGAAGGGACACAACACATAAAAGAAGAAGAATCCGTCTCAAGAAGTCAAAGAAAATATGGAGAGCCACGATCGTTTACTTCTTGAAGAGACATGACATAAATTAATATTTACGGCATCGACTATTGGACGGTCTCTTCAAAGATGAATAAGAGACTCGTGGCAACAGAAGGATGCTGAGGATATCATGGATTGAGCTTGTGAACATTGGTTTTGGAGAGGATGAAAACAACGAAGAAGCTTATATTTAACATCAGGAAGAGGTAGCTGAAAATTCTGGGACACGCAATGAGAAAGGAAGGATTGGAGAATCTAATATTCACAAGGCGAATAGAGGCAAAGAGTGACATGACATAACTAGCGGGATTAAGCAAGTGGATGCAAGAACATAGCCTGGGGCAAGTAGCAAAGGAAGAAAACTTATTGAAAGCCCAAGTCATAGGAGGAGGTGGAGAGCTATGATCGCCTACAACCTGAAGGGACACGACACATAAAAGAAGAAGAATCCGTCTCAAGAAGTCAAGGAAAATATAGTGAGCCACGATCGTTTTGACATAAAATAATATTTACGGCAGCGAATGTTGGACGGTTTCCTCAAAGATGAATAAGAGACTCGTGGCAACGGAGACATGGTTCTACAGAAGGATGCTGAGGATATCATGGACCGAGCGTGTGAACATTGGCTTTGGAGAGGATGAAAACAACGAGGAAGCTTATACTTAACATCAGGAAGAGGCAGCTGAAATTTCTGGGAAACATAATGAGAAAGAAGGACTTAAGCAAGTTGATAAGAGAACAGGGCCTGGGAGTAGTAGCTGAAGAACAAAAGTTTTTGAGCTCTACAAGGGATAGGGTGAAGTGGAGAGCAATGATCGCCTACGTCCTGAAGGGACACGGCACATAAAAAAGAAGTGACTTTTACACAATCATTAGGCGGTAAATGATTCCGTGAAAAATTATGTTTGCTAAAGACCAAAGATTTTTTTTTTTAATTTTGAATATTTCTTCAGGATCTCTCTACAAGGAAAAATGTGGCACAAGGCCAGTTTTTAACGTGGAGAGTATGAAACCGTAGACTCGGGGGAAAATATATACTACGTCGGCATGGTTAACCACCCCAAACGAGATTATGCCTTTGGGCAGAGCCTAGTCTGGGTTCCATTCAGACCTGAGGCAAAGAGTTCTTCAAAGAAGAAGAGGAAGAGAAAACCTCCTCTTCGTAGCTTCTCATTCTTTTTTTATATATATATATATATATATATATATATATATATATATATATATATATATATATTTCGTATGCTTTTTGCGAATTGCCCGTGTTTGTTTTCTTCGTTTTCTTCTTCGTATAATAGCAAGAAAAGGAAGAAGAAGAAATAAAGTAGAGGAGGAAGATGAAATAAAGAAGGAAAAAGAAAGAAGACGAATAAGAATACGGAAAATATGAATACGAATAAGATAATACGAAAAATAAACAAAAATTATTCTTCATCTTTCTTGTAATTCATTTTTTGTTTTTCTTCTTTTTGCTCTCTATATTTTTCTTCTTCTTCTTCTTCTTCTTCTTCTTCTAATTCTTCTTCTTCATATTCTTCAGAATAATTCTTCTTCTTCTTCTTCTTCTTCTTCTTCTTCTTCTAATTCTTCTTCTTCATATTCTTCAGAATAATTCTTCTTCTTCTAATTCTTCTTCTTCTTCTTCACCGTTTTTTCTTCTTTTCTTTTTCTTTTTTTTTATTAATTTTTCTTGCTGTTCTTCCTATTATTTCTTATTGTATTCTTCGTGTTCTTTTTACTAAATGTTTTCGTATTTTTTCCCATTCTTCTCCATTGCCATTCTCTTTTCCTTCTTTTTTAGAGTGAAGTGATTAAAAAAAAAATCATTTTTGTTTATTTTTCGTATTATCTTCTTCGTATTCATATTTTCCGTATTCTTATTCGTTTTCTTTCTTTTTCCTTCTTTATTTCATCTTCCTCCTCTTCTTTATTTCTTCTTCTTCATTTTCTTTATTTCATCTTCCTCCTTCTCTTTTTTGTTTCTTCTTTCTCCTCTTTATTTCTTCTTCCCCCTCTTTATTTTTTCTTCCTTCTTTTCTTTATTTCTTCTTCCATATTCACTACTTTGTTTCTTCTTTCTCTTCTTTATTTCTTCTTCTTTGTTTCTTCTTTCGCATCTTCTTTGTTTTGTTCTTCCTCCTATTCCTTCCTTCTTCTTCTTCATCCTCCTCTTCTTCATGTCTTGTTTCTCCTCCTCCTCTTCTTCATTTATTCTCCTTCCTCCTTATTTCTTCTTCCATCCCTTCTTCTTTATTTCTTCATTCTCTTTCCCCTCTTTATTTCTTCTTCTTCCTCCTCTGTATTTCGTCTTCCTCCCATTCTTTATTTCTTCTCTTTCCTCCTCACCTTCTTTTTTCCTCTTTCTCCTCCCTATTTCTTCTTCTTCTTCTTCTTCTTCTTCTTCTTCTTCTTCTTCTTCTTCTTCTTCTTCTTCCGCCTCCTATCCTTTATTACTTCTGTCTCTTCCTTTATATCACTTTTATATCTTCTTCCACTTCCTTATTTCTTCTTCCTCTTTTTAATTCTTCTTCCTCCTCGTCCTCCCCTTATTTATTTCTTCTTCCCCATCCATTTTAATTCATCTTTCTACTCTTTGTTTCTACCTGCTCTTCTTCTTCTTCTTCTTCTTCTTTGTTTCTTTTTCTTTTATATCATTCTCTCCTCTCTTTTGTCTTCATTGACAATTATTTTTTTTTTTATTATCTTTACTTTATCTTTTTATACTGATTCCTTTTTCTTTCAAATCCTGGAAGCAAAAAAAGGATTCCTCTCTTTCTCATTCACTGCTCTCCCTTCACTCTGACCATTCTTTACTCATAGAGAACTCTTTTCATCCACTTACCATCCTCCTTATGACCATCTTCATATTATTAATAGCATTCTTATTAGGATTAGTAAGTGCAATAATCATTATTTTCATTGGCCCGACTGATACGATAGTAAAGAGTGCCAGTCAAAGTAGGTACAGTACAAACAATAACGTAATTGCTTATACGAGAGACAGTCTCTTTTTTTCTTTTTTGTCAGTCTTTGAGACATATTTTTACATTCCGCTTTCGTTGGTTTAGACATTGACTCATTTTGAAAGTTACCGTCCCGTCAGCTTCAATTTTCAAGCCGATTTCGTTTTTCGTTTACGCATTTCGCTTTTTATTATTTTAGACCGAGTTATCTCCCCAAAATAAACGCAGAGAGATGTAATAATATTTTTTCCGATTCCTCTTGCTATTTTTCCCCCCATCTAAATATTATAGATTATATGTATCACTTTAGGCATTAACACTGCAAAGAATATTATAATTATTAAGCCTAGACTTTCAATGAATTTAATATGGAGTTAGAAATCATGATTTCCCGATTCCTTTTAATAGACCATTTATATTATCAAAGGATTTATTAAACAAAACTTTCATTCATTTTAATTCCAAAAATACAGCAAGAGTTTCAACGCTTTAAATATCCCCTTGCTTTTAAGTTCGCTCCAAATCCAAAGAAGAATCTGCAATGTAATCGGTCCTGACCTGGCATCTTGGCTTTAGTTATTTCTCACAGACGTGATATAAATTTCCTCTGTCTTTTCTACAAATATTGTCATAGCAGCTACTCTGACGAGCTTTTGTCCTTGGTGTTACGACTAAATGAATTTAAACGTTCTACTAGATTGGCGTCTAGGTCTCATCCGTTTACTGATGAAGCATTTGGATGTAACCGCAACAGTTTCTTTTCTTGCACTTCCCACCTGTGGAATTCTTTCCGCTTACTTTAACTGAGTTATCTATCCTTCCTATCATCATAACTCAACTACTACAACCTTCTATTACATTTGTATCCCACACCTCATTCATCATAACCATTTTAACAAGAACGTCGGACATAAAGATCTCTCAAGTTTCGTAATGATTAATTCTTAAAAGGAAACGATGCTTTGAGGATCGAATAATAAATTTATTATTCAAATTTGGTTGCGGTTCCGACTACATGAATTGGCATCAAGGTCCAAGCCTTTTACTGCTGAATTAGTTAAATGTAACCGCCACTTCCACCACAACAGTTTCTTTTCTCGCACTTCCCGCCTGTGGAGCTCCCTTCCGCTTACTTGCTTCTGTGATAACTACAATCTTCAAAAATTTAAATGTGAAATCAATTGCCATCTTGTATATTCTTGAATCACGTTCATCATTTGTCCTTTCCTCATCCCCCCCATACACAGTCTTTACTCTCACTTTCACTCGCAGCCTACTACTGACATTGGTAAATGGTAAATTTTGGCATTTAATCTGTAGGTTGTATGTTGAAAATGAGACAAATGGATTATCAATAGTCAGGAATTAACTTCTGATTTACTAACAGAATAAATTCATATTTATGAGAGAGTTCGATATAAATTTCCAGTCAATGACTTTTATTTTCTTAAACTATTTTTTGGTCCAAACAGAAAAAACAAAACTAAGCTACTTTGTTACGTTTACACTTTATTCCCTGAAGAGGATTAACAACATTTTGGCAAGTGAGAAACAGATAAATTAATTTATTTTTAGTATGTGTTGTAATCTAGGGAAGGTTCCTGAAAAGAATAATCAGACGAAGGTTGGTAGTGAGCGATAATACTTAGGACAGGAACAACACATATAAGATTCGCCAGCGGCGCGTAGAAGAAGTAGCCAAATGCTAAAAGTGAGTGAAGTGTATTCCACATTGAATCTCCAAATGTAGGATATCTAACAACCCCCATGTGGTCAGATGTGGCTCAAGGCCGAGTTTATTGTGGGGTGAGAGCCCGTAGGGTCGACCAAAACTTCCCCGTAGACCCCATATAAAACGAGGTCGGGTAGCTGTTTCCCGAGACAACACTCTGCTCTTTGACATAGCCTCGTTTGGGGATCCTCTCCGGGCAGAGGCAGAGAGTTTGTCCAGCAGAGCTGGAGAGAAATCTCTAACTACAGACCAACATACAGTATTTACTACTGTATTTATGTGAATGGGGTCATACCCATTAGCTTCCGTAGGCATGCTTCAACAGTGAGGTAGAAATGATAGTAAGAAAACTATGTGTCGTTGGACTATCTACCTTACACAGTGAGGTGATTTTGATAGAATTAGATGTCCTACCACGGATTCATTATTGACGGCCAAAATCTTAACATAAGATATGCAATTGACACATTGATACTTAATAGCAAATGTGTAAAGGATACTACAAGAACTCCTACCGAAGTTAGTGAAGGAAAGCGAGAAGAAAGGACTAAATATCAATTGCATGAAAATTGCATAGTTGTTATCAAAATGGAGAACCCGACATACAAGTTTCAAATCCGTGACACCAAAATCAAAAAAGTACAAATATTTAAATATATATAGATTTTTTTACAGAAAGTTTCACCCTTAACAAGGCCCGAGGCCCTTCATTATCTGTCTGTATTTATGAAATGAGGTATTATTTACACTATTTACATTATTCAGACTATTGTCCTCATCTTTGTTGCCATATTTATCACAACGTTTCGGCCCTTTAGTATATGTCTATATTTCTGAAATGAGGTATTATGTACCCTATTTATATTATTCGGACTATTGTCATCTTTGTTACCATATTTATCACTAGGTTTCGGCCCTTCAGTATCTGTCTATATTTCTGAGATGAGGTATTATGTACAGTATTTACATTATTCGGACTATTGTCCTCCTCTTTGTTGCCATATTTATCAAAACGTATCAGCCCTTTAGTAACTATCTATATTTCTGAGATGAGTTATTACGCATACTATTTACATTAATCGGACTATTGGCCTCATCTTTGTTGCCATATTTATCACAACGTTTCGGCCCTTCAGTATTTGTCTATTTTTTTATTTTTAAAAAGGCTAAAGATGTACTCAATGCAGGAAGTTAATGAATTCAATTGTTGTAAAAGAAGAAAAAGTAAGATATTGAGGATATGTATTAGATTGAATCGCCTGTGAGTCACAAGAATCTTTCGTAAAATGGAGAATTCATTTATGTCCTATAACTGTAGCGCCAACAGTTCAGAATTTTGCATTCAATGATTTAAAATGTTCATTTTAAAGTCCTTTTCCTCTTTTATATCGCTTAAGAATATGGTACTTCCAATTCTTAGCAGCTCTAAGCAACATTTGTCCCGTTGCGATCTCTGCCAGTCACGGATCTACCATTCATTTACACAAGCTCTTTGTGTACGGTGATCATAGCTCTCCACAACATCCTATCCTTTGTAGCTCTTAGGAAGGTTCGACTTTTTGTTATCCCTCCCATTCCCTGTTCTATCATCGATTTATACAAGACCGTTATGTAGGCTGATCATAGCTCTCCACAACTTCCTATCCTTTGTAGCACATAGTAAGGTTTCTCTTTTCATTATTCCTCTCATTCGCTGTTCTTCCATCGATTTACACAAGACCTTTATGTAGGTTGACCTTGGCTCTCCACAACTTCCTATCCTTTGTAGCTCTTAGTAAGGTTTGTCTTTTCACTATGCCTGCCATTCCCTGTTCTTCTATCGATTTATACAAGACCGTTATCTAGGTTGATCATAGCTCTCCACAACTTCCTATCCTTTGTAGCTCTTAGTAAGGATTGTCTTTTCACTGTCCTCTCCATTTCCTGTTCTTCCATCGACTTATACAAGACCGTTATCTAGGTTGATCATGGCTCTCGACAACTTCCTATCCTTTGTAGCTCTTAGTAAGGTTTGTCTTTTCACTATGCCTGCCATTCCCTGTTCTTCTATCGATTTATACAAGACCGTTATCTAGGTTGATCATAGCTCTCCACAACTTCCTATCCTTTGTAGCTCTTAGTAAGGATTGTCTTTTCACTGTCCCTCCCATTTCCTGTTCTTCCATCGACTTATACAAGACCGTTATCTAGGTTGACCTTGGCTCTCCACAACTTCCTGTCCTTTGTAGCTCTTAGTAAGGTTTGTCTTTTCACTATGCCTGCCATTCCCTGTTCTTCTAAAATTTATACAAGACCGTTATCTAGGTTGATCATAGCTCTTCAACTTCCTATCCTTTGTAGCTCTTAGTAAGGATTGTCTTTCACTGTCCCTTGTTTCCTGTTCTTCCATGCTTAAACAAGACCGTTATCTAGGTTGATTGGCTCTCGACAACTTTTCCTTTGTAGCTCTTAGTAAGGTTTGTCTTTTTCTATGCCTCCCATTCCCTGTTCTTCCATCGATTTATACAAGACCGTTATCTAGGTTGATCATAGCTCTCCCACAACTTGTTAATATCCTTTGTAGCTCTTAGTAAGGATTGTCTTTTTCACTGTCCTCCCATTTCCTGTTCTTCCATCGACTTATAAAGACCGTTATCTAGGTTGATCATGGCTCTCGACAACTTCCTGTCCTTAGTAGCTCTTAGTAAGGTTTGTCTTTTCACTATTCATCCCATTCCATGTTCTGATCATGGCTCTCCACAACTTCCTGTTCTCTGCAGCTCTAAACAATATTTGCCCGCATACTATCCATTTCATTCACTGCTCAGCTATAAATTTACTCAAGCTCACTAGATAGCATATTCGTTTTTTTCTGGTCCTTTCCCACCAGTTTGATCCTTCAGTGTCAAATTCCACCAGCGCTGATTTCTTATTGTGTCTCTCATAAATAATATATATCGTTTTTGTGTCATTAGCATTTCCTCCTTACTCACACGCATCGTCCTTGTAATTCTTAGCATCGTTCTGTAAAATCTTCTCTGTTCTTTTTATGTCCTTTCATGACGTAGGCGATCATGGCCCTCCACTTCCATCTATCTCTTGCACCCCTCGACAAGTTCCTTACCTTTGCTTTTTCTCCCAGACCACGCTCTGTTATGCACTTGCTTAAGCCCGCTAGATATGACACGCGTTTCTTTCCCTTGTCTCTCTTTCCCTCTATTCGACCCGTGAGCATCACATTCTCTAGGCCCTCCTTTCTCATTATGTCTTCACTTCAGTTACCTCTTCCTGATGTTAAGTATACATCTCCTTCTTATTTGAAACCTCTCTACGACCTCATTTTTGCTCACATGCTCAGTTCATGATATCCTTAGCATCCTTCTGTAGAACCACCTTAAGTCGCTTCTTCATCTTTCAGGAAATCGTTCAACATTAGCTGCCTTAAAGAAGGACAGTTATCACGTAACAGCTCAGTATTCTTTTCTTTGTTACTAAAGAAATCCTCCTGTCTCGCAATACTCTGTCCAAACTTTGGCCATCCCAATAAGTCTACGGATCGCAGTGTCGCAGTTACTGTCCTTTGTGCTGCAGAGTAGTTTTCATGGTAGAGGCTTGTATTTCAATAAGTCGTCCTAAATTAGGTTCGACGTACAAAACGTTAGGAATTGAAATAAGAGTTAATGACGTAGCAATCTAGTTGTGATGGTTGGTACTTCAATGTCCGATATCGACTCATTCGCTCAACACCACTGAGTATTTATCGTTCCACCCACGAGGACCGAATATGGCACAAGGTCGGTTTTAATGTAAAAATCCCCGAGCCCGTAGGCTCGGCCAAAAATATAGCATTTGAACCCGATTATACGGGTTTCAGGCTTTCTACCTCCCGGACGAAACCTTGCCCTTCGTCAAAGATTCGTCGGGTTCTCTCTTGCTAACGCAGAGATATTCGACAAAAGGCGCGCGCAGTCAGAGACCGCTAAACACCACTGAGTATTTATCTTCTCACCCACGGAAAAGAATATGGCACAAGGCCGGTTTTTTATGGGTTTTTCCTGAACCCGTAGGCTCGGCCAAAAAAAAATAGCCTTTTGAAGCCGATTAAAGTTTTCAAAATTCTCCACCTCCCCGGACGAAACCTTGCCCAATATTTTTTTTCGTCTGGTTCCTCTCTGCTAACGCAGAGAGTTCGACAGAAGGCGTTTTGCATTCAAAGACCGCTAAACACCACTGAGTATTTATCTTCTCACCCACGGAAAAGAATATGGCAGAAAAGGCCGGTTTTTTGTGGGTTTTCTGAGCCCGTAGGCTCGGATAAAAAAATAGCCTGAAAAAAGCCGATTAAACGGGTTCAGGCAAAATATCTAACCTCCCCGGACAAAACCTTGCCCTTCGGCAAAATTTCGTGGGGTTCCTTGCTAACGCAGAAAAATCGACAGAAAGGCGCGCGCAGTCAAAGACCGCTAAACTTGATTAAAAGTATTTATCTTCTCACCCACGGAAAAGAATATGGCAAAAAGGCCGGTTTTTGTGGGTTTTGTGCCCGTAGGCTTTATAGCCCCCGATTATACGGGTTCAGGCATGTAATGGTGACGAAAACCTTTTTTTTTTGGTTAGGTTTTTCTTTTTCAAATACCATGGACAGGCCCGCGCAGTCAGAGACCTAAAACACCCGGACGAAACCTTTTCACCCCCTTTGGCACAAGGGGTTTTTTTTTTTTTTTTGTAATTTCGGGCCAAAAAATATAAATTTTTAGCCGACGCATATAGGTCGACCGAAAAGGACGAAACCTTTGCCCTTCAAAGATTCGCTAAACCTGAGCTAACGCAATAACGACACTGGGTATTCAATCTACCGCGGGGGATATCTTATCTTTTCACCCACGGAAAAGAATATGGCACAAGGCCGGTTTTTATGTGGTTTTTTTCCGAGCCATTTAGGCTCGCATCAAAAAATAATATTTTGAAGCCGAAAAAAACGGGTTCAGGCCCTGTTCTACCTCCCGGACGAAACTGTTTGCCCTTCGGCAAAAAAATTCGTCCGGGTATTTTGCAATAACGCATAAGAGTTCGACAGGAGGCGTGTGCAGTCAAAGAATAAACGCCACTGAGCCCAACTGCCCACTGCTACTACTACTACTTATTATCTGTGGGAGAGTCCATTACAATAGAATAGGTATTATAGTATAACACTTTGTCAAAATCCTTCCCAGATATTTAAACTTAAATATGTCTGCTTGATTCTAGTTTTCCCGCCCTGCAAATCACATATGGGCTCATCTCATGTAGGAGAAGAAAAATGAGAAGATGTCTTTTTTCTTTTCTTTTTATTTGCTATCTCCGTTCAGGACGTAGGCCATCATAGCTCTCCATCTCCCTCTATCCCTTGCAACTCTTAACAAGTGCCTTACCTTTGCTTCTTCACGTTGTCATTCACTTGCTTAAGCCCGCCCGATATGTCATGAGATGCTTTACCTTGTCTCTCTTTCCCTTTAATTGACCCGTGAGTATCAGATTCTCCAAGCCCGCCTTCCTCATTACGTGTTCAATAAACTTCAGCTGCCTCTTCCTGATGTTAAGTATATGCCCCCTACTTGTTTGCATCTTCTCTAAGACTCACGCGCTCGGTCTGTGATATCTGTTATCTAAAATCTTAGATATTTGCTGTTCTATAGGATTTGTTTTACGCAGTAATTCAGAATTCTTTTGCATTGTTTCTGACATGAAATTTATCTATTTATTTACCTATTTCTTAATATTTTTGTTTTACCTTTTGGTACATAGCTTTCGCTAATCTAATGCACCTTCAGATTTTGGAGTCATATTTTCCGTCCTCTGATATAAGTCTTCAAATATAGTTCATTTTTTTGTACTTGCTTTATTTTGGTGGCACCAGTTCTCGCGTTTCTTCATTTCTAACAACTTGTCACTTAGTAATTTGTTCAGGTTTTGGAATGTATCATATTTGCATTACAGTAGAATCCCTCATATCCGGAATCCCTCATATCCAGAATCCCTCATATCCGGAATTCCTCATATTCGGAATCCCTCATATGCGGAATTCCACACATCTAGAGTGCCTTGTATCCGGAATCCAGCATATCCGGACATAAATTTCATGCGTATATTTGGGTGATATGTAATTGATTTGAAATTTCTGTTTTTCAGGAAATTTACTTTAAATAAGTGCTTATGCTTATTTCACCCTAATGGCTTATCTTGGTGAAAAAGACGATGGGAATAAAAGAAAAAGGACAACTTTGGAGTTATCGCAGAAAGTAGAAATTTGAAACTAGACGTTGGTAAAAGTTCATTGTAACTAATGGCTGAATACAACATAGGAAATTCAACCTTGTATGATATAAAATCTTCCAAAGAAACTATTCTCCAGCGTTCACACTGTCACAATGAACAAGGAAATAAAGAACATGATTGTGATAAAACCTGTACTGAAATTGAAAAAGCTATTAAAAGTTTGTTAGTTTTATGGAAAGAAAGCCAGCATCCAACTATGACGATTGCAATCAAATACGCAGAGTTTAAAAAATGTGCCTTTCGTTTAAAAAAAATCAAGAACATGCAAAACGTTGAGAATGACATTAGAAGAGAAAGAATTATCATACAACAGTGATTAAAAATCCCCGTTACATTCTTTGTTTTGCATACGCGGCAGACTTAATTTAATGAATTTTCATTAACATTACATAATTGATTTCTTTTTCCTTAAAATCAATTCCGTTATATTTCACTCACCTTATTTTGCTTACGATAAAACATTGAAAATGAATGTTAAAACTGATTTCAGTTCTTTTATTTTAATCTAAATATAGCCCCGGACTTTGTAACCAATTCCTCATATCCGGAATGCTTCCTTAGCTCGCTTGTCAGGGATTCTGCTGTATTTGGGGAACGCAATCTTCCTCTTCTGTGTCCCGACCATTTGCTACCCGTTTCTATATATCCTAAAGTATAATTGATGCAAGGAATTGCGTTGTATATATTATGAGGATAAATTAGCATAAAGAATTGGTTTTCATATAGTGATTTACTAAGCATACTTTAGTTGTGGCACAGGGACAAGGTAAAGGAGCAGTCATTGAGGACCTAACTCACTTCTCAGTCATAATAATTCTAGCCAGACAGGATGGTAAATCATTACACCCTCGGAGAGTTTGAATTTGTTCGCACAGATCCTAAAGAATAATTAATGCAAAAAAATGGTTTGTCGATATCCTAGCGAATGTTACAATCGGCTTGTCGTGTGTCTCTCGTGTGATTTTTGTGTGGTAGTGAGCAGGGAGGATTTTTTTTTAATTTGCAATACGGTGCATGCGTGCAAAAGATATTTCTTCTGGCAGCACTTCTTCATATTTAATTTGTTTAGATTAAAGAGACCGTTAGAAAAACATTTAGGAATTATTTCTTGAATTATTTCATTCGTGAATAAATTGTTTTCCGTTTATTTTACGATAAAAAGATTTTTCCTGAACTCAGAGTTTTTACTTTTGTTTATTATTATTATTATTATTATTATTATTATTATTATTATTATTATCACTACTACTACTACTAATAATAATAATAATACTGCAACACTTAAAGAAGTTAGCTACTTAAGAAAAGAATAAGAAAAGATACATTGTTTGACAATGTTCATCAACATTTCGACAGCATGTCTGTCCTCTTCAAGTTGTGTTTAAAAATTGTGTACAAGTATAAAAAATATAAAAATCTGCCAAAAAATTATGTCACATGTCTTGAGAAAAACGGCTGTACTGGTAATCAACGCGACAAAAGGAATCAAACTCAAACAGCCCGAATGGCAAACATGACTTGATTAATGTGGGTTCCACAACGGAAAAATTAAATAAAAGATTCGATAGAAACAGGTATTGTTTCAGACACAACAATGTAACATCAACGGAGATTGCAGGACATTTTATTACAAACGACTGTAACTTCGACAAACTTCTTAAGGTGCAGATTCTGGAAAAACTTCCTGAATCCAGCAGCCTTGAAATCCTTAAAACGCATGTAGATAGTTAGGTATACAAATTACTAACGTCCCGTTCCGGGGCGAATGGACAGAACGACTGGAGAGTTTCATAGAATTTATATTAAATTATTATATTTGAATAATTCCATTTAGTAACTAATCAGCAAAAAATGTCTAAATGAGTACGATTGCTATCATCATATTACGCAGGTTTCAGTCACAGGCAATTCACACCGTCCTCAGAAATATATTTCATTATGTATGAGTGGGCAGAATCTTGTCTTATCTAGGGAAGGTTAATAATCAAACGAAAGTTGGTAATGAACGATGATACTTAGGACAAGAACAACACACATAAGATTCGCCAGCGGTGCGTAGAAGAAGTAGTCAATGGCTAGAAGTGAGTGAAGTGTATTCCACAATGAATCTCCAACTGCAGGTTATCTATCAACAGCCCGACGTGGTCAGATGTTGCACAAGGCCGAATTTATTGTGGGATATCCGAGCCCATAGGCTCGGCCAAAAATTTCCCGTGGACCCCCTATAAAACGGGGCCGGGCAGCTGCATCCAGAGAAGAGACCACTCACCTCGACACAGACTCGTCTAGGGATCCTTCCCGCTCGGAGGCAGAGAGCCCGACCAGCACAATCGGAGACGAATCTCCAACTATAGGATATCTACCAACTGCTCCACACGGTCAGATATGGCACAAGGCCGAATTTAATGTGGGGTATCCGAACCCTTAGGCTCGGACAAAAATTGCCCGCAGACCCCGTATAACTGCGTCGGGAAGCTGTTCCCCGAGACAAGACGCTGCCCTTCAACATATTCTCGTCTGGAGATCCTCTCTCCTCGGAAGCAAAGAGTTTGACCAACACAGGTGGAGACAAATCTCCGACTGCAGGATATCTACCAACATCCCCACGCGGTCAGATGTGGCACTAGGCTGAATTTAATTTGAGGTATCTGGGCTCGTACGCTCGGCCCTAAATTCCTCATAGACCCCGTATAAAACGGGGTCAGGAAGCTGTTTTCCGAGTCGACATAGCCTCTTGTGGGGATCCTCTCTTCCCGGAGCAAAGAGTTTGACCAACACAGGTGGAGGCAACATACAGTATTTACTCCAGTATTTATGTGAATGGGGACATACTCATTATCATCCGTAGGTATGCTACAACACTAATAAAATACTAGACAACAAATAAACTTTTCGTTTGTTCCCTTGACAACTGAGGTGAAATTAGACTAAATTAAGGACAGCGATTCCAAATTCGTACTCAAGCAAAAGACTTTACCATTAAGCTACGTGAAGACATTTTTTCAAAGCATATTTAAGCTACTTAAGTCATGCACTTCAATCGTTCCGATATTTCGACATCTATCTCTGTTAACTTTATTTTTGTATGTGAAATGAAAAGAAAATACTTTTTTAAGCAGCCTATGGAATTTTTTACATCATAAATTGTTTTCTGTTCTTGTAAATGTTATTTTTAGTGGGAATGTATGTTTGAGTAGACATCAACATCAGCAATGATTAAAACAGTGAAATTAGTGCACACTAGGCAAGAGATATATCTTAATGAAGAAAATGCGTTTCATATGACGAATAGAAGCAATATTCCTTTTTTTTTTTTTCCTTTTTTTTAATACGATGCCTAGTTAGTACCTCATGAAGTTGGGTTATACCAGATACTGTAAGCGTGGATGTGCGGGTGGTGTAATAGACAATGACTTGAATTCTTTTAGTCAGAGATCCGATTTTAAATTCGCGTTGGGTTAGTTACATTCACTTGCGCGCAAATCTCCTTGGGAATATGTCTACAAGTTTGTGTATTATAATCTGATTGTGTATATATAGACTTTTGCAAGATTTCCCCCTCCCCTGTTCATATCACCACTTCAAATGTATCTAAGCTGTAACGAAGCTTAGCAGCAACATTAGATTTTAACATCTATTCTAACTGAATTTTTGGCTTTTCAATAAAAACAAAATAAACAACAAATCATATGTATTTTTCCTCAATTTCCTCTTTAAATAATTTTATATTATTTTAAACTTAATACAGATTAAATTTAAAATTAGTAATTTATAGTAAAATTTAATATTAATTAGTTAGAATGATTTCTATTTTAGTCTAACCTTAACATTAA
This sequence comes from Acanthosepion pharaonis, assembly GCA_903632075.3. NCBI lineage: Eukaryota > Metazoa > Mollusca > Cephalopoda > Sepiida > Sepiidae > Acanthosepion > Acanthosepion pharaonis. Next base: position 251,137 of record CAHIKZ030002151.1, read on the forward strand.
AGCACTAATTATTATAACCTTAGTTCGTTGTCAAGTTTTTAGAATTCTCATATACTTGTATTTTGATTGGTCATTCCTGCTTATGTAACAGTGTAAAATAGGGGTGTTTGGTCGATTTGAACCTTTTAAGACCCTTTATTCTACATACTACCTAATCACTTGATAAGACATCAGAAGTGTTGAAACAAAATAACCATTCTTGTAGTGATTTTATAACATTTTTATGTTATAATTTTTCGATTAAATATATATATATATATATATATATATATATATATATATATATATATATATATATATGCAAGAGTATAGAATCCAGGTATAGCTCAATGCTCAGGACAGAGCAAGAGTATAATATAAAAAGCTCAAACACTAATATTCCATGGTTATAATTTATTATATTGGAATCGTAATCACGATCAATTCATCAGACCTACAAACTGAATTTGTAGGTCTGGATCATGATTACGATTCCATTGTAATAAATCATAACCATGGAACATTAGTGCTTGATTTTTATTTTATATATATATATATATATATATATATATATATATATATATATATATATATATATATATAATTCATCATATCTAGACTTAGAATATAATAATTCATCATGTCTCGACTTAGAAAACTCAACACAATGCAGAAAAGCACTGGACGTCCTATTTTGGAAACTCATCATCAGTGTTCATCCACTACCGAGTTTCAAACTAGGACCGGTAGGATACAACGAAAGCATCATATTACTGGGCCCCGGTGACGAAGAAGAAGCTAAGTAATTAGGAAAAATATAGCGTATCTAATCCCATTTCCGGTGGTTATACTTAACCAAGTATACATAAACCACAGAACAGGCCCTAAGATCAATGACTTCCTTGACCAAGCCGTTCAATCCTGAGCATCAGAAGCTGGATGTAGCATAGGTCTATATAACTGAATAGAAATTTTGGGAATTTGAATAATTTTCATGTCTACACTGAGAAAGCTCAACAGAATTGCAGAAAAGCAATGGGTGGCCGTTTCGACCTATTTTGTGCCTCATCGGCAGTGCGCATCCACTACCCAGAATCGAACCTGGACAACGCAAGCATCATACCATTGAGCCAGCTGGCCTCGGTGACCAAGAGGAAACTTTCTATCAATCTATCTATCGATATAATTATTTATTCGAAATTTATAACATAAATATGTTATAAAATCACTACATTTTGTTTCAACACTTCTGGTGTCATATCAAGGGATGGTGGAGGATGTAGAATAAAGAGTTTTAAAAGGTTCAAATCAATCAAACACCTATCCAAATGAGATGCCGACACAGTCTATCTTTTACCTTAAAAATAGTTAAAAATTATTTGTATAAAAAAAACAATTGCCTATTTCAATTTTATAAGCATCATTTTATTAGTTTATAATGGTCCACCCACTACGAGTAATTATTTTATTTAGTTTATTCATCTTTATTGTTGCTATGATTTATAGTCTAACATCGTATAAAGATGTTCCACGTTTTTAATTTTATCAACGGGAACCTTTAAGAAGCTACCTGAACATAAAAGATTTAAAAATAAATTCTGATAATGTTACGTCTGAGTAACCCACGCCACTACATCAACAAATAGAACGTCATACTTTGCTACATTCATGATACATTTGTCGCTGACAGATTCTTCGCAATCGTCAAGGATTGACCTGTCATGGCGCCGGTTTATCTGGCTTATTGTTCTGGTTAGCGTAGATTTGACATGTAATTGGTTAATCGAGACAACCACAAGTACATTTTTTTATACTAACATTATGTTCCCCCCCCCTTTAACTTCTGGGAAAAGAGGTAAGGATTTGTTTTTAATTTCATATATATATATATATATATATATATATATATAGTAATCATTTTATATAACACACACACACACACCTATATATATATATATATATATATATATAGGTGTGTGTGTGTGTGTGTGTGTGTGTGTGTGTGCGTGTGTGTGTGCGCGCGAATATATAGAAAAATAGGAAAGAAAATGTTAGGTTAATAATCCGAAGTATTTTTGTTTTTTTTTTTATTAAAAATAAAACAGTGTTCAATACATAAGTAAAGCCTAAATTATAATTATTTTTAAAAAAATATTATTCCATCGTTACATAAGAGTTCTCATGTTTCAAAAACAGGAGCTAAAGACTTTAATTTAATTATAAAAAAGTAAATTGAATCAAAGTATCAAGCTGTTTTTCATCTTCAAGTGAAATTTTCTGAATATATATATATATATATATATATATATATATATATAAAGAATATCAAGCACTTAAAATCTCATAAGGTAATAGTTTTTGAGAGCTCTATAAAAAGCAGCTCTCAATCTTCAAAAAATTATTACCTATCGGATTTTAAGTGTTTGATATTCTTTAATTATTAATAATTTTGCTCTGTCTTTTGACATAGAGCACTCCCTGGCTCTATATCTTCTTAAAAATTCCATAAGGAATATCAAAACATCATTACTATATATATATATATATATATAAATATATATATATAGCCGTGATCATCAACAGTATGTGCAATATAAAATAAAATGTGTGTTGGTTAGATAAAAGTCCATCAAAGGACAAAATATTTTTCACTAACCTAAGTTTTCTTGTTTTTGTCTTTATTAAAATATATATATATATATATATATATATATATAAAAACTTGTGTGTGTGTGTGTGTTTGTGTGTGTGTGTGTATTTATGTGTACAGAGAGAATTTTCAGGAGAGGGGTTCATAAACCGATATAATTTTAATATTACATCTTTTTGACTTACTTGAAATATTACAACAGACTACCAATCTCTTTTTTTAAGAAAACAAACATATATATATATATATATATATATATATATATATATATATATATATATATATATATATATATATAAATATATATATATATATATATATATATATATAATTCATTTATAACATCAGGATAAAAGACAAACTAAGAACAAAGGGATAAAGTTGGCGCAGCCTTTTCACTCGAGAAACTGAGGGGCAATATTTTTTTTGATAAAGGATTAACTCCGTAATTACCCTGCATTTACCAAAAGCGCCACGTGCTCATTGTCAAATCAAGCCCAGAATTTCACGCACGAAATCAAACTCGTAAACGTAGAAGAGCTGAAAACTTCTCACTTCGTCCAAGACTAGATTAAAGAAAAGCTGATATTTCGTTATTTTACCTGATTTGGGGAAATGGGTCAGAATGATGAATTTTTCAGCATACTACGGCTTGAATAAATATATAATGCAGGTATTCTTAATTTTATATAGAGAGTCACGTAATTTCTTTTGAAGCTTATTAAAATATCTATTTTTTTAATGCTTTGTCTAAATTATTTAGAAGACTTTAGAAGGAACTAGAAAACCAATCTTAAAAAGCGAATTTTAAATGAGTTATTTTTGTAATCAGTTCACCCCAAACAAGGCGATAATGCCACTAAGACGCAAAGGCCTAGTGGGAGGGAAAGAGAATGAGAGCAATTTAGAAAGAACTGGAAATATAATTCTAAACAGGGAGCAATCTCTAATGCCGTTAGTAAGAACAGAACACGGCGATAGGCGAACCTATCTACTTTTAATTTTTTGTGATGTCAACGAACACTAGTTGTCATTTTTGTAATGTCGTTGTTACTTTCGTGATGCTTGTTGTAGCAGAGACTTTCTAATCGTAGATAAAATTATAGTACGCCGTTGCACAATCGAATAATCTCTTACTAATAGTACTTGCTCCATAATCTGAATGGAGAAATAGTATAGTGAATAGTATAAGAATAGCGTTTCGTATAGTATTAAAGGATAGACTAGAAATGACGATCCGTATAGTATAGTATAGAGGATAGACTAGAAATAGCGATCAATTAAATGAAATCTAAAGAACTCACGCTCTCTCTATTTTCATTTTTCTATTTAGTGTCAATTTGGGATCGCCTGTTTTTGCAATTTGGCGATTTACTTTCAACAAATTTGTAGCCAGCAGCAACAATTTTGTTCTTATTTTTTTTTTTTTATTTTAAGACATTTTATGTTTATACATTCTTTTTTATAGGTACAGATAAATGCTCTGTTTATAATAAACAATATTAGCCGTCCGGGAAATTGTGATAGAAAATATGCGTCCTCAGACAGGGATCGAAACTGTATCCTATACGGAACCGTCATATAGCCTGACGTGCTCTTACCGATTTCGCCACAGAGGAGCGCTTCGTTAAGCAATGTCGATTTTGCAGCTTTTAAACTACAGTTTTCTATGATTTTCCCAGTACATTCATATCTGCTCGATGCGTATCCAAATGACGTTACACATTATGAAATGGACAAAGTCTGACAATTATTTTTGAAGACATTTTTATGTTTATACATTCTTTTTTTATAGAAACAGAATATTTAACAAATGTATCAAATGTTTATCTGTTAAACAGTATTAACAATATTTCCTAAGATTAAATGTCCAAATTGTTGTCACGGATTGGAATGTCCCATTTCCAAAGGAATCGAACCTGTATCCTATATTTATCACTCTGCCGAAAGCCATGAATCTATTTCTCTATGTTTTCCCCGATGTAGATATCGTGAAAACAACGACTGATAAATTAAATACCATGATGAATGATGAAGAAGATTGAAATGTCCAGATAAAAATCTTCTATTTTTTCTTATCTATTTAGATAATAACGATAGAAAACTTGCCACTGCATTCGTCAGCCAATAATATGCTCTATTTTAAATTGTGAAAATGCGGAAAGAAACCTCCATTCGTATAAAACAAGTTTTATACTAAACAGAATAATAAAATACGGTATTCAGTCAATTTCTCATCGACGTGATGTGGATTCCCTCTGCTTTTTCTAAAACTATTTTCATGGCAACTGCTTTGACAAGTTTTTTTTCCCTGTTTCCCTGACTCCGTAAATTTAAATTATTGCTATAGATGGCCTATAGATCCAACCATTTTTACTGTTGAAATTCAGCTAAATAAAAAGGGGTTCTCCTCCAAAACAATTATCTTCTCGCACATCATGCCTGTGGAACTCCTTCCCGTTTGCTGGCTACCCTGAAAACTACAATCGTCAAAAATTTAAATGCAACGTCAGTCGCTATTTTCTATCTTCTTGGATGCTGTTCATCTTTTATCCCTTCCAAAATCCCTACCCGATACCCAGAGTTGTCTCTCACTTTCACACTCCGTAACACTTTGCATACTATTGCCATTTAATTTTTCTTAATCATTTCATCCCAAGAAAGGCTTGGGTTGGTTGATTGGTTGTTTTGTTTTATGGCATATCGACCTCAGTGGGTCATTTAAATATATATATAAATTTAAATATAAATTCATAGCGATAATTCCAAATAAATAAAAAAGGTTTGTATGTATACATATATAATTGAACCTTTTTTCTTTTTTTTCATATTTTTCTTATGTGAAAAACAACAGAGAAACTTTTGAAATTTTCAATATTGGATGGTTTTATTTTCGTAAAAAAGATATTTTAGTAATTGCAGATTCTTCAAAAAATTTATTGCTGATAATAATATTCTTTTTAAAAAGTGTTTTTGGCATTAGAGCATATTTTTTACACTTTTATAGTATTTTAAAAAAGTTTTTAATATTTACCAGCTGAGACCTAGTTTTCTCAGCTATGGATCAAATTTACTTTTTTGGGAACAGAAACTATTAAAGAGGTGGTTCCAGTTTTTTGAAAAACCTTTTGATCAGTTTATCGTCTTACCCAGGACGCGGATGTATTTTATCGTCATACCCAGGACAAAGCAAGACTTGGGGTAAAATGGTTAAAAATTTAGATTTATTTTATTTCAAAATGACATAAATTGACTGCTGAGTAAGGTCTCCAAATCAATAACACTTTAGTTCTCTTTCAAATTACTGGCGTACACTGGTAATTCGTACAAAACCGGTTTCAGACCAGACACATAAATGAAACTGGTATAAAATGGAATAAATTTAGTTCTCTTCGAAATCAAAGGCGTATAAGTAAGGTCTCCAATCTTATATATCAAGTTTGAGACCAGACAGAATAAAACTAAGATCTAGACGATGGGCAGTGAAAGGTGAACAGTCTGCAACCGTAGATTAAATAGTTCAGCTCAGAATTGTCTGTAGGTTACTCAGATGAACATATTTTGCTACAATGAAGGCCGTAGGGGTTTAAATCTGAAAAACTATTTTTTTTGTTGAAGACAATATTTCGAATAAAAACAGATCAAATAATATATATATATATGTTGGTAGAATTCGATTTTTAAATCTAGAGAGAGATCTTAGATTTTCTTATTCAAAGAAAAGTAGAGAGAAAGATGGATGAATTGGCGTTTAAACTATGGAAATAACACGAACCTCATTTTTAACAGATATATTTATTTAAAATGAAGAACTTAAAGAGACGTAAAGAATCAAAGAAAGAACACAGTGAATAAATTGAGAGTTTTTAAAATAAATAAACAAAAGAGAAAATAAACCTTCATTTTTCTTTTTTTTTTTGAAACAAAAAGAATGAAACAATATTCTAGTGGGTTAAAATGTTGGTTCGTGAATTTGGTCACATGGTAATTGTGAGTTCAGTTCCAGGGTCGGGTTGCAATAACTGAGCGGTACTAAAACTAAAAGTAGACGATATCCCTAGACATGTGCAGACATGGAACAGTCTACTCTCATAGATTAAATAAAGGGCTAAATTCAGAAGTCCCTGTTCTTTTACCCAGATGGATAATACAAAATTTGAGGGGCATATTTTTTTTTTTTTTGAAAATAGTTTTAGTGAGATTTAGGAAACTGAAGTTTAATAACATTTTCCAAATCCATTTGTTTTTTTTAAATATATATATATATATATATATATATATATATATAAATATACAAATGTGACGTCAATTCCCGGTGTCGTTGCGCCAAATGTAAACGTCTGCCTGGCCGCGCCCGCCATGAATGTCCTAGTCGCGGCGCCAATTGTGACGACACCGCGTCTGTCTCCGCGCCGTCGCTGTCCTATCCTGTCCTGACGACCAATGTGACTTGGTATTGGTCCCGGCACCAAATGTGACGTTCTAACCTTTTGCTGATTCGGATGGGAATCTGGTTAGATTCGGTATCAGCCTTTGTCGTTCCCAGCTCGCCTCCAACGTCTGGTTACCGAAGTAACTGCTTTGATTTCTAGTCTAACCTACCCACGTTGTGATTTGATCTTAGGTAGACGAAATCAATCAGTCGCCGGGCCGTAATGCAAGTCGAGTTCGGACAAGGGTAACACCCACACAAGTATATGTAAAAGAAAATAAAATAATAACTCGAAAAGTTCAAATGTGTTAAAAAAAAGAATAACAATATTTTATATCTGGTTGCTGAATACAGGACTGCGTCTTTTCTCCCAAACCGCTTATATGGATTCGTGACACTTTGTGTTTGTTAGGCGAGTCTTAACATCTTAAGTTGTTTTTCTTTAAGAAACTGGTTTTTGGTGTATCTTCAGGCGATATTCGTAAAACTTGTTTTGGTGGTGTGAGTCTAAGTCGTTCTTCAAAAAATAAATTGTTCTTGGTTAGAAGTTGAGGTCAGAATTGCGTGGAATCTTAGTCAGCTTTCTGCGAGGCGGGTCTCAGAGCTCTCAACAACTGCTCAACTGCGAACTCCTTAATTCAACTGCGAACTTCGAACTTCACTCAACCAACTGAACTTAACTTTTCACTCGCTGCGACTCTGCTTATATGGACGCCGACCAAAACCGGGGTGGGCTTGTCGGGGTTTGAGGTTCCTTGATAATTCTAAATCCACAATAAGGATTTTCTTTGTTTTCGGTCAGGAAAATTTTTTATTTTTCATTTTTGGAAGTCTTTCATTTCCCAAATTCTTCCTTTCTCATATGGGTATCTCAGAATCCCTTCAGAGGGTGTCAACATTTTTCCTCTCTCTCACAGTGGCATCTCACACCAATCCCTTCAGGGGGCGTCAACAGGCCTCCCTCCTTTTTCCCATGATTACCTTCGCCTAACGCTCACGCCACCATTCAGCCAATGGGCGCTCAGCAGTGTGGGTGTGGCCAGACTGGCCTCGGTTTAAAAAAATCTTGCTCAAAAAAAAAAAAATATCTTTTTTTTTTTTTTTTTTTTTTTTTTTTTTCGACAACAACCCAATACGAACCGTAGTGTGGTCTCTTAATCTCTATTTTATCCTGAATGTCACCTGGGATTCATCACTCAGATTTTTTCGCCAAGCGATTATCAAGTGGGTGGTCAATTGGACGTATTCGCACTTTCTGGTGCCAATTATTTGTTCTGATAAAATAATTTTGCTTATCATGGCCAGCTCCTGAAAAACAGGTTCCATCTCCGTAGATGGTTAATGGTTCAATTCTTTTCTTTTTTTTTCAAGCGGATTTTTTTCATTTTTTTCTCGGACATTTTTCATGCATGACCTAATTAATTTTTATCTCTTAGTTTCTGTTTCGTAGGCCACTTGACCAATTTGAAATTTTCATTATTGCCATGGGCAGACGGCTATATTTTATTCGCCGCCCCGTAACATAAATCAGATTAAATCCAGTATCTTACTTTCTTCAATAATGAAAATAAAATTTTAGCACTTTTCTTTGTTAGAAAAATAACATCGCTTAGTGTCTTGTTCGTGATGGCTTCTTATCACCTAAATTTAATTCTCGCCTTTTCTTTTTTTCTTCTTTCTTTCTAGCAACCCTAAATAGTGTCACACAACTATATAATTGGTATATACGGAATGAATTCCAATAACGAACATGGAATTTGGATGCACGTATTTTAAAATTGGCAGTTTTTAATTTTAATATTAAATTTTATCATATAATTTTATAATTATTGGTTAGTATGAATTCTTTTTAATATTACCCGTATTTTAAAGATCTGAATAGCTATTATAATATGATTTCGTTGTCAAGCTTTTGAATCTTCTTATACTTGGATTTTGATTGGTTATTCTAAACAATGTTTTCCCCTAGTGAAGGATCGTTAATTAATTTAAAACTTTTAAAACCATTTATTTTATCTTCAAGGAAAATCATTTGATAAGACACCGATTGTTGAAGCAAAATGTCTATTTTTGTAGTGATTTTATAACATATTTATGTTATATTTTTTTTATAAATAATAATTATATATATATATATACAGAGAAAGAGAGAGACAGTGATAGAGAGAGAGAGAGAGAGAGGGAGAGAGAGATATGGACGAATTGGCGTTTAAACTATGGAAATAACACTGACACCTCATTTTAACAGATATAGTTATTCCCCAAAAAAAAAGATAAATAAAAAACTTAGAGGTAAAGAATAAAGGAAAGAATGCAGTGGATAATTTGAAGGGAGAAAGAAATGGTTTAAAAAGAGAAAAGAAAATAATAAAATAATAAACTGAAAGAAAGAATGAACAATATGAGTTAAAATGTTGGTTCGTGAATTTGGTGACATAGTCGTTGTGAGTTCAATCCCTGCGCTTGGTAGTGTGTACTTGCACTTAATGTAAAACAGTAATAACAGAACAGTATGAAATAAAAATAACAACTAGACGAGATGACCCTAGACATGTATAGTGTAACGATAACAGACTACCTCCGTAGATAAAAGAAAGGGTTCAGTTCAGAATTCATTGTAGGTTACCGATATCGATATACATCTGAGGAAAGCCGGAGGGCACAACGGCCGAAACGTTGTGATAACAACAACAAAGATGAGGAAAATTGTCTCAATATAAATAATTTGGTGACATAGAGGTTGTGAGATCAATTCCTGGGTCGGGCAGTGTGTACTTGCACTCAGTGAAAACAGGCGTGCAAAAACTGAACAGTACTAAATAAATAAAAAAAAAACTAGACTATATCCCTAGACATGAGTATTGGTACGAGAAGTGTCTACACCCATAGATTGAATAAAGGTTTCAGTTCAGAATTCCCTGTAGATTACCCATAACGACAACAAAGAAGAGGATAATAGTCTAAATAAATAATAGTGTAAATAATGATAACTTCTCATCCGAGAAATGCAAATAAAAACAATGAGTATATTTTTCAATCGAGATCACTCCGTTCAAGGCGATAAAGCCACTAAGACACAAGAGGTTAATTGGTTTGGCAAAATTAGGAACAGAAACATTAATAATGAGCGGGAAGAAGAAAGAGTAATCAGGAGGACAGTAGATAGTGATTGACATTGCATTTAAATATTTGTAGATTAATGTTGGCTGGAAGGTTTGAGTTTTACTACAGCGCTTTAATATCTAGTTACCTTCAAATAAAAGCTCATCTCCAGCCCCGAATAATGCCGCAAATGTTGCTGCTATCTAGATCCGGATGTTGTATTTATCAAGTCCCCGGTGAACCCTTTATCATAAATATATATATATATTTTATACATTTAACGCAAACAAAATCACATCACCGTTACTTTGTCATATGTGTTGCCTTGTACCAGGAATGAGAAAATCAAATGAGTTCAAATTATCATTAAGCACTGTCTATATTGCCACAATTATGTTGTCGAGTAACATTATATTGCCAAATAGTCTTGGTCGAGACGATAAACTAAATTCGACAGCAAGGCCTCTAATCAGGAGAATGGAGGTTTTGAAGAGCGTGAAGACTCCTCTTAATTGCTGTTGTACTCAGGCCTATTTAAACCGCAGTTTAGTGTTGCTAGAAATTGCTAAATGGGAAATACAAAACAATAACATTAAAATTTATAAAAAATACAGTAACAATAATATAAAAATATAGTAAAAATATAGCAGTACCTTTAATCAAAGTATACTACTAAATTAAAGAAATGTGTTAGTTCTCAAATGTCGTCACTCAAGTAGATTCAAACTGATCTAGAATATCATTGATCTTGTTTAATCAGTTATCACCTAACACATTTACTGTTATTTCTACTGCTTTTCATTTCTATCAAATAACCTTCCTCCTACATAGGTGTTATTATTATTATTATTATTATTATTATTATTATTGTTTTTGCTATTATTATTTACTATTATTATTATTCCTTTTTTATTTTTGTCCTTACTATATATATTATTTTTACTTAATTATTACTATATTCAATATTTTATTTAATTTATAATTTTATATTTAACTTAAGATTTAATATTTAAAATTTATATTTAATAATTAAGTTATACTTATTTTTATTATTTATTTATTTGATTTTTTTATATATTTTGAATTTTTTAATTATTTTTTTTATAATTAATAATTAATTTAAATATTTATTAAATGAAATTTATTTTTAATTTATATTTAAAACAAAATTTATATTTCAAAATATATATATTGCTTTAATTTTATTTATTTATTAGTTTATATTTGTCACCTATTAATTTATATTTAATATATAATATTTTTTTAAATATATTCAATAACTTGACTTTTATGATTCTTTCATTATTTATAATTTTATTTATCATATTATATGTATCATTATTTTAGATGTATATTATTTTAGATGTTACTTTTGAATTACTGTTCCCTTAAGGTTTTTTTAGAAGTCAATAATTTAAAAAAAAATCTTATCTAATTTTAAGATTTTTTTCTTTTAAGTAATTTTTTTATCGAAACTAGATGTTGATATTTTAATATATAGGTCAAGGTTTTTTAACTGGTGTCTGAATCCTAACAGTCTCCTCTACCAATAACAATTTTATAGCAAAATAACCACCAAAAAATTGTAAAAATACATTTTTATAGTAAAATTACCAACAATAAACATTTATAGTATAATGGCCAGCAATACATTTATAGTAGAAATACCAACGATATTTTTTATACTAAAATGACCAACAATAGATTTGTATAGGACAATGACGAACAATAAGTTTTTTGACCGAAAAGAAACTTTTATAACACACTGACATTCAATACGACCCTAAAAAGTATAAAAAATGTTTATTTTTATCCCAAATTACCAAGTCAATACGTTTATATATGTTATTTAATTAAATTATTATTATTAATTTTATGACTCCAATTTATTTATTATATTTTTAAATAATTTTATTTTTTTCCGGAAAAGACAGTTTTTTATTGTTCTTTTTTGTATTGAAAAACAAATTTTTTTTATGAAAATGTATTATTGTTAAGGGTTTAAAAATATTTTTATACTTTTAAACACTTGCCAAAAATACATTTTTGCAGCGAAATTACTAAAAATATATTTTATGATCTACAAACCATATATGTAAAAAAAATAAAAAAAATAAAACTACCTTTACTCGGAAAGAATAAAATTATGTACAAAATATATGTAATTGGAGTCATAAAATTGCATACAAATTTCGGTATTAAATAACACATATAGATGTTGGCATGCAGCTAAACAAAATCAACCAAACGAAATCTAACGTCAAAAAGTATATGACCGACAACTGCTTTATAATTAACCTGGATGTAGGAGTCAATTTTAAAAAGCGAATATTCTTCAATGCCGTCATACAGCGAACTGATTCCAAACAAGTTTAAACCGGAAGAAATGCTCAAACTTTATCTTCACATTTAAGATCCCAAACGGTAGGAGGGAATCCATCCTCTTATATGCTTTGGCGATGCTGCAAAATATTGGTCTCGTACCTGATATTTTTTTCCAAATAAATTCCCTTTGAATAGCAGTATTTGAGTTGCATATGAACAGAAGAATTTTGGCAGGATGGGAGAAAAAGAAAGAGTCATAATTACCAACTCACTGAAGCAGGAATAATCGGTTAGAAGACATGACGGATGGAATTAGATAGAAAATGAAATTGAAGTAATGTTTTTTTTTTTCTTGTTAATACACATTACGTCAACTTGCCTTCATTGATGAGTAAATACATGAATTTTGGCAGCTTCATAAATCTATGAAATTTTTTTGCATATATATATATATATATATATATATATATATATATATATATATATATATATATATATAATAAAAAAACAACTAGATTACGAATCCAAAGTTCTTTTATCATTTTTTTTTAAAGTGCTCGATACAATTGGCTTAATAATGTATTGTTAACACACACACACACACACACACACACACACACACACACGTGTGTGTGTGTATTGTGTTTGTGTGTGTGTCTGTGTATGTGTCTGTGTGTGTGTATGTGTGAGAATATTTTCCAAAACCTCTATTTTAAAACTGAAAATCTTTTAGAAACATCGCACAGTCAGTATGCAAGTGTTGAAAATACTCCACAATATCTCTCTTTATATTTCCCTTTCACTGATTTTGTCTCTCTCTCTTTCTTTCTTTTTACATCTGCATCAGTCTCTCGCTGTTTCTGTCTCTGTCTGTCTGTCTGTCTGTCATTCTCTCTCTCTCTCTCTCTCTCTCTATATATATATATATATATATATATATATATATATATATATATACATATATATTAATATATATAATATATATATATATATATATATATATATATGCATGCATATTATAAAAAAGAACAATTACGTAAAGTCTTTGAACCTGCATTCCGGAAGACCTACGTGGTCGAGCGGTAAAGCATTTCAGATCCAATGACGATTTAGCATAATGGATACAGGTTCGCATCATGAAGGAGGCATATTTTTCTGACAAGTTTTCTCGAATATTCAGGACGGTAGATGAAAAAATTAAGTTTAATTAAAAAAAAAACGAAACATTTAAAGAGAGTAAAATAAAAATATGTCGGATATAATCCATATTTTATTTATATATATATATATATATATATATATATATATATATATATAACATGAGAATGATAAATATATGTCAAACAAATGACTATTAATTTTCATGTAACTGCAAGAAATATTCTAAGTGATGCTTTATTTAATTATATTTATACATTTCACTTTAGCCCTCATCCCTGAAGGGAAAGATAATGAATATTGGTGAGACCTTTATGTGCAGACAACGATGTCACAACCATAGGGGCCGCTGTTATCAGTTATCACGATTAAGCTAGTTGAGAAAGGTTATTCACAGCGAGCGTGTTGATATTTAAAGGCATTTATGAAAGGACGATTAACCTGCACCTGAGGAGTTCGAGTTGGAATTAATATATATATATATATATATATATATATATATATATATATATATATATATATATATATATATATTATTAGGAGCTTATATGGTGAATTTAAAATGATATGATAAGGTTCGAGTTGGAATTAATACATATATATATATATATATATATATATATAAAATATATATATATATATATATATCTATTGGAGCTTATGGTGAATTTAAAATGATATGATAAGGCTGACAACGAAATAACTATCGCATATATATATATATATATATATATATATATATATATATATATATATATATATATATAGTCCCGGAAATCGACAGCCCGACACCAGCACACGAGATTTGATTATAGTGGTGAAGGCTTCGTGCAGGACCATCCACACTTTTGAAGGGACGAATACAGAGACCTGGTGCACTGAGTGCCACAAGGTCCCCAAACGACCCTCCGCAGGTTTTGAATTCAGAGTTGTCCTTCTCCTAGACCAGTTGCCATCAAGGCTATAGAACCCAGTCTGTCCTGCTATTTTACCCATAGCTGGAGGGGAAGAAAGGATTCATACCTTTCCCAAGGGTATTAGCAGGTAAGTGAATGTAATGGATTCGACTGGAATTCGAACTCGGCTCTGCGATTCCTCAATCCAAGCCGCTATCCATTATTCCACCGTCTCTATCTATCTATTATATATCTCTCTATATATATATATATATATATATATATATATATATATATATATATATATATAAATGTGTGTAAAATAAAAATTTTGTTTATAGTCTTTATGAAAAATTGAAACCAGTTACCTGCCCTTAAACGGTGTCAGTGATCACGCACTCACTCAGCGTTCTTAAATGCACAAGTAAGAATTTTATTTTTCGGATGAACTCTACAATTTTGCCTTTGAATATAATGAACACTACAATATTTGTCTTGCAATAAACAATGTCTTACTTGAACTGGCAGTAAAAGTTTATTTGGGTCACTAACACACAAAAAAAAAAGACAATGCCTCATATCGAGAATATTTAACATCGAAAAACATGAAGGAAAAATTAATTATTAATAATAATATGTGGAAATCTCCATGCACTGCCTGATGAAGGGCGCGAGACCGGAAACACGTGTAGCAAAATAATGGAAATTATGGAAAATAAAGTATAATATTTTAAAAAGAAAATCCACATTACAACCAAAAACGTTTGCGGCTTCTCTCTTCTTTTTAATATATATATATATATATATATATATATGTGTGTGTGTGTGTGTGTGTGTGTGTGTGTGTGTGTGTGTGTGTGTGTGTGTGTGTGTTAGAGAGAGAGAGAGAGAGAGAGAGAGAGAACATTTTCAAAACCTCTATTTTGACATGTTTCGTTGATGAGGCGTACTAAATAAGAACTAAATGAGATATCCCGAGATAGAAGGGGTCAGCGCAAACAGAACAGTTTAAATGATTACAGATTAAATAAGGGGTTCAGTTCAAAATTTCCTCAAGATTAGGCTAATAGCTGAGTGGATCTTGTCGAAAATGATAAAGGTAATATTAGCCAGTTCTTTATATGGAAAAATTTGATATTCTGAAAAGTCACGCTTCTCTCTCTCTCTCACACACACACACACACACACACACACACACACACACACACACACACAAACAAACCGGATATGGCAAGCCTCTCACTACTCTATTGCTACTTCCGTTGCAAGGGCTCAGACGAACTGCATTCCTTGGTTCCAACGTTTCCGTTTAGGACCCACCACGCCAATCTCATTGGAACAAACCATCCACATTCCCTCCGTATTCCCTTTTTTAGAGAAGTAAGTTCCACTCGAATAGCTTCTTTCCACTGGTCTGTGGAAACGATTCCCAAGATTTTTCATCGATTACTACAATCTTAAATTGTTCAGGGCCAGGGTTAACCGTTAACTTCTCTGCCTATCTATATTAACTGCCTCTTACTTCAACACTCTACCTTGATTGGCTCCCGGGCCTTGTACGTGAACCTCATTGAAAAAAAATTGTTTTAAAAAAGGCAAAAAATAAACTATCACTGCAGGAATTAATGAATGGAAATAAGAGGAGACTGGTGTAAATCGAAGAAATTGAGAAACGAAAAAAAAGAATTAATTTAAGAGAGGATTTTTATAGGAGCACAGAATAAATGCAGGGTAAAAAAAAGAATACGAGTAGACCATTTGAAAAAAAGAAAGAAAGAAAGAAAAGAAAAGAAAGAAAAGAAAAAAAAAGAAAAAGAAAAAAAAAAAAAATAAAAAAAAAAAAAATGAAAAGAAAAGAAGGAATGAAAAGAAAGAAAAGAAAGAAATGCAAAAAAAAAATGAAACCTAAAAAAAGAAAAAAAAAGAAAGAAAAGAAAAGAAAGAAAGAAAGAAAAGAAAGAAAGAAAGATAAAAAAAGAAAGAAAGAAAGAAAGAAAAGAAAAGAAAAGAAAAGAAGGAATGAAAAGAAAGAAAAGAAAGAAAGAAAGAAAAAAGAAAAGAAAAGAAAAAAAAGAAAGAAAAGAAAGAAAATACGAGGAAAGAATTAATTTTAAGAAACAACGCAAAAAATCAATGAGTGATTTAAAGAAAAAGAAAGATGCGACTCGACAAAATAATATAAAAACTGATATAAAAAAAAATAAAACAGATGATCAATGAATGAATGAAGAGTAAAATAAATATTGACCAAATAAAAAAAAAAAGAACGAAAGAAAGAAAATAAATAAGGAAGAATGAACGAAATGGAGAACACATATCAAACAAATAAGAAAGTAAAATATACAAACAAAGAGCAGATTTAGAGATGAATGAACGAAAAAACAGGAAGGAAAGAATAAATGAGAATAGAAATAAAGAAATCTTAAGAATGAAACAAAAATGAATGAAATCTAGAATACAAAACACCCAACCTTGAAAGTGAATAAAATACAAAATGAAGTATGAAATAAATAAATGTTTCAGAAAGAAGCGATCATTGAATAAATGAACGAAGGAAAGAATGAATGAATGAACGAATAAATCAATGAATAAATCAATGAATATCTCAATAAATAAAATGTGTATGCAAGTGTAATGCGAATGAATCAAATGATAATTCATGAAATAAAGAATGAATAAAATAGATGAAAAATACATAGTGTTTAAGAAAGGAAGAAAGAGGCAAAAATGTGAAAAAAATTGGAAAAAGGGAAATATAAAAGAGCGAAAAACGAAAAAAGAAGAAAGAATGAGAGAATGAAAAATTGAAAGAAGAAAATAAGAAGAGTAAAAAAATGAAACGAATTAAGAACAAGCGAAAAAAAAAAGAAAAAATGAAAAAGTGGAAAAAAGAGTGAAAACGTGAGAAGAAGTAGGAAATGGTAAAAAAAGAAACGAGGGAAAAATTTTAAAAAAAGAATAAAAACATGAATGAAAAAATGAATGCAAAAGCGAAGAAAGAAAGCGTGAAAAATAAAAGAAAGGAAGAATAAGTGAAAGACTGAAAAAAGAAAGAATGAATGGTAGAAAGAGTGAAAAAGTAATGAAAAAAAGAAGGTGTGAAAGTGAAAGAAAGAAGGAAAGAGTGAAGAATTGTAAAAAAGAAAGAAAGGATGAAGAAAATATTGAAAAGTGAAAGTAAGAAAAAATAAAAAAAGTATAATGAAAGAGTGAACAGTGAAAGAAAGAAATGTCGAATGAATGAAAGATTGAAAAAAGAAAGAATAAATGAAAAAGTGAAAAAGATGAAGAAAGAAAATGATAAAAAAGAAAGAAATGTCGAATGAGTGAAAGAATGAAAAAGAAAGAATAAATAAAAAAGGGCAGAAGATGAAGAAAGAAAATGATAAAAAGAATGAATGAAATTGGGAAGAAAAAAGAAAGAAAGAAAGAGTGAGAAATAAAAGAAAGAAATGAAGAATAATTGAAAGATTTGAAAAAGAAAGATTTAATGAGGGAAAGAGTGAGAGAGTGAAGCAAGAAAGAAAATGTAAAAAGTGAAAGAAATAAGGAAATATATAAGAATTCCAAAAAAAATGAATGAAAGAAAGATTGTTTTTCAATGAAAAAGTAAAAAAAAAAAAAAAATAAAAGAAGATTTTTGAAAAAAAAAGAATATTAAAAAAAAGAAAAAAAAACAAAAAAATGAAGGAAAGACTGAAAAAAAAATGAAAAAAAAAAGAAAAATAAATGAAAAAAAAAAGAAAGAAGAAGAAAAAAAAAAAAAAAAGAAAAAAAAAAGAAAAATGAAAGAAAGAAAAAATGAAAGAAAAATGAAAAAAAAAAGAAAGAAAGAAAGAAAGAAAAATGAAAAAAAAAAAAGAAAAAAAAAAAAAGAAAAAAAAATGAAAAAAAATGAAGGAAAAGTTAAAAAAAAGAAAAAAAAAGAAAAAATAAGAAAGAATGAGTGAAAGACTGAAAAATGAAGAAAGAAAAAAAAAAAAAAGAAAAAAGAAAAGAAAAAAGAAAAGAAAGAAGGAAATTTAAAAAAGAAAAGAAAAAAAAAAGAAAGGAAGAATGAAAGAAAGACTGAAAATGAAGAAAAAGAAAGAAAAAAAAGAAAATGAAAAATAAAAAAAAAAAAAAAAGTGAAAAAGAAAAAAAAAAGAAAGAAAGAAAGAAAGAAAGAAAGAAAAAAAAAAAATAAAGAAAGAAAAAAGAAAGAAAGAATGAAAGAAACAAAATAGCAAAGAAAAGTTTGAAAAGAATTATAAAGAAAAAAAAGAATGAAAGAAAAAAAAAAAAAGAAAGAAAAAAAGTAAAGAAAAAAAAAAAAAAAAAAAAAAAAGAAAAGAAGAAAAAAAATAAAAAGAAAGAAAAAAAGAATAAAAAAAAAAAGAAGAAAGAAAGAATAAAAGAAAAGGAAAAGAAAGAAAAGAAAAAAGAAAGAAAAAAGAAAAAAAGAAAGAAAGAAAGAAAAAAAAAAAAAAAAAAAAAAAAAAAAAATGAAAGAAAAAATTAAATAAAAAAAAGAAATTAAAAGGAAAATAAAAAAAAAAGAAAAAAATAAAAAGAAAGAAAAAAAAAAATAAAAAAAAAAAGTATTTTTTAAAAGAAAGAAAAAAAAAAAAAAAGAAGAAAAAAAAAAAAAAAAAAAAAAAAAAAAAAAAAGAAAGAAAAAGAAAGAAAAGAAAGAAAAAAAAAAAGAAAGAAAAAAAAAAAGAAAAAAAGAAAAGAAAAAATAAAAGAAAGAAAGAAAGAAAAAAAAAAAAAGAAAAAAAATTAAAGAAAGAAAAAAAAAGAAAAAAAAAAGAATTGTTAAAAAAAAAGAAAAGAAAAAAGAAAAAAAGAAAAAAGAAAAGAAAAAAGAAAAAAAAGAAAAAATTTCTAAATAAAAAGAAAGAAAGAAAAAAAGAAAGAAAAGAAAGAAAATGAAAAAATAAAAAAAAATAAAAATGAAAAGAAAGAAAGAAAAAAAAAAATAAAAAAAAGAAAGAAAAAAATAAAAAAAAGAAAAAATAAAGAAAAAAGAAAGAAAGAATTGAATAAAAGAAATCAAAAAAGAAAGAAAAGAAAAAAAGAAAGAAAGAAAGAAAGAATAAAAGAAAAAAAGAAAAAAAGAAAAAAAAAGAAAAGAAAGAAAGAAAAAAAAAAAGAAAGAAAGAAAAAAGAAAAAAAGAAAAAAAGAAAAAAAAGAAAAAGAAAGAAAAAAGAATAAAAAGAAAGAAAGAAAAAAGAAAGGAAAATAAAAAATATAAATTAAAATTTAAAATAAAAAAAAGAAATAAAAGAAAAGAATTAAAAAAAAGAAAAAAATGAAAGATAAAAAAAAGGAAAAAAGAAAGAAACAAAAGAATTAAAACAAAAAAAAAATATAAATATGATGAGCTGATTCCCTGGCGTGTGTTATCACCCGTTATTCATTGGGGTTAAATCCTGATATCTTATTGGGTAAAATCAAGACAAGATAAGCGAAAAGAAGGAGATAAAATGCCGTCACTCCTGAAGGGCTAATCGGAAATCTGATACAAGTTTTCTTGCTGTAGACGAGTTTGGCGTTTATTTTACTATACTTGATTTTTATTTTACGTGATTTATTAAAAAATATATCAGGAGAAAAAATATTATCTATTATCGTGGTTAATGATGGAAATTGTCACGTACTAAAACTTATTATCTAAAAAGCTGATAAATAAAGAAAACATACAAATTTCAAAAGTAAACACACATATATATAAAATGGATAAAGAAAAAATAATGAAAAAAAAAGACAAGAAATGAAAGAAAAAAAATGGGACATAAACAGAAATACTTAACGAAAATAAACTTTATATATATATATATATATATATATATATATATATATATATATAAATATATCTCTCTGTGTCTCTAAAAAAAAAAAAAAAATTAAAAATTTTTTATATAATATATATATAATATATAAATATATCAGAAGAAAGATAGATCAAAATTTTTTTAATTGAATTTTTATATAAAATTATATTTTAAATATATCAATATAAAATCTTTTTAATATATATATAATAAAATTTTACATATATATATTGTGTGTAGTTTTTTTCTATTTTATTTTATTTGAATGTATCTTATCAAATATATTTTATTTTATTTAAAAATATAAATATTTAAATTTTATTATATAGATATATAATTTTTCTTATATTTTAAATATATATAGCTAATTTTTAAATATTTATCGTTATTTAAAATATAAAATTCTTAATTATATAAATATATATTTTTATATAAAAAATATATTTTATTTAAAATCATTATTTAATGGAATATATATATATAATAATCCGACTTTATGAAATGGACTGTTTTACGACAATTATTTTTAATATATTTTATGTTAAAAATTTAAAAATAAATACAAAATATTAAACAATATTTATTTTTTGAATGTAAGAAATTTATCTATAAAAATATATATTTTATTTAAAATCATTATATGGAATATATATATATAACGTCACACATTATGAAATGGACTTCTTTACGACAATTATTTTAATATATTTTTATGTCTAAACATTTTTTTTATAGATACAAATATTAAACAATATTTATCGTCCTGAATGTCCGAGAAATTTTCTCAGAAAATATTCGTCCTCCGATAGGATCCGAACCTGTATCTCGTACGGAACAATCATTTAGCTTGACGTGCCTTTACCGATTTGGCCACAGAGGCGTGTTCGGTTGAATAATTTCGAATTTACTGTATTTAAAATTTTCAATCTTCCATGAATTTCTCACGCAATTATATATATATAATATAAACAGATGTTAAACGTCACATACAAAATATGTATCCTCCGACACATAATGGATAAATGTGATTTTTTTATAAATATATATCGTTTATTTGAAAATAAAATCTCTCTCTCTCTCTCTCTCTTTCTATATATATATATATATATATATATATTATATATATATATATATTTACATATTTATAGTTTGTTTTGATATTTATATATGCAGTTTATATTTATTATATATAGTTTATTTTTTTTTAATTATATATATAAAAATTATATATATATATATATATAATGAGAATTGTTAAGAAGAATTTTATTTTTTTTTAAATGTTTTTCATTTTATAGTTTTTACATCTTATTTTCTTATATGTGTGTGTGTGTGTGTGTGTGTATTTATATATTTTTTATTCTTATTCTAAAATTGTATATACATTTTTTTTATTCATAGTTAAAAATATATATATAGCTTATTTTATATAAAAAAGTTCATTTAAAATTATATTTTTATATGATTTTATATATATATATATATATATTTATATTATCTTTTCTTTCTTTAAATATATATGTAGCTAATTTTTATAAAGTTTGCTATTACTTTACAATATATAGTTTAATATATATGGCACCTATATATATATATATATATATATATATATATATATATTTCTTAAAAAAATACAAAATCAATCTATTCTTAATTTATTTTTAAAAAAATTTTGAAAAATATATATATATATATATATATATGTGTGTGTATGTGTGAAGAGAGACAGAGAGATTTTAAGAAAAAAAAATATATATATATATATTTTTCAAACAAAAATTCTATTTATTCTATATATATCTATCTATTTATATATATATATATATATATATATATATATATATATATATATAAAATGTTTTATGTGTGTATATAGAGAGACAGAGTGAAAATAAATGAAATTGTGTCTGTTTGTACCTATAAAATATCTTATAAATAGAAAATATTATTAATATATATATGTGTGTGTATGTTACATTTTATATAAATATATATATATATATATGGTATATCTATATGAACATATATATATATATATATATATATATATATATATATATATATATATATATAAAAATTATATATCAAAAAAATTTTAGAATACAAAAAATAAAATATAAAAAAAAAATATAAAATATATAAAGAAAAAAAAATTTGAAACAAAAAAATATATATTTATTTTATTTATAAGAATATATATATATATATATATATATATATATATATATTATGTGTTGTGTCAAAAAAAATGTGTGTTATAAATATAAAAACTTAAAAAATAAATATTAAAGAACATATATACATATAATAAATTATATATATATTTTAAATATAATTTAATATAAACAATATAGTTTATAAAAAATATATATATATATAAATTTATATTTTTAAATTTAAATATATATTAAAAAAATGGTAGGTTCAAACAATTTATTTATTAAAGACTTTTTTTATTTTAACGTTGTTATTTTATAGATACAAGTATTTAAGCAAATGCCCTGTTTATGATAAACCACAAATTAAATAACATTTACCGGCCTGAATGTTATTTAGAAATTTTATATAGAAAAAATATTTTTTCTTAAATATTGTATCTATAAAATAACAACGTTAAAAATAAAATATGTCTTTAATAAATAAATTGTCGGACTTTGTCCATTTCTTAATATATGACGTCATTTGTTTACATTCGATACGCCAGAGCAGTTATGAATGTACGAGATTCATGGAAGATTGGAGTTTATAAGCAGTAAATTCGACCTTGTACATGAAAGGTTCTTTGTAGCCCGAGAGGTAAGGCACGTCAGCGTATATGACGGTTCCGTATAGGATGCAGGTTCGAATCCTGTCAAAAGAACGAATATTTTCTATGAAAATTTCTCGGACATTCAGGCCGGTAAATGTTATTTAATACTGTTTATCATAAACAGAGCATTTGCTTAAATACTTGTATCTATAAAATAACGTTAAACATAAAATATGTCTTTAATAAATAAATATAAATATACATATATATATATATATATATATATATATATATATATATATATATATATATATATATATAAATATATATTTTAAAAATAAATCATATATGTAAAAATAAGAATATATTATTCTGAATAAATATAACTCTCTCTCTCTATATATATATATATATATTTCAAATAAGAACAAAATATAAATATTTGTAAAATAAGTGTACATATATATATATATATATATATATATTGAAGATTAGAATATACTATCTATATAGATTGTGTGGTATATACATATATGTAAAATAAAAATACTCTCTGTATATATATATATATTTTAAAATAAACATGCATCCGAATGTATTCTGTATTTCCTCCTCAATGCTAAGAGAAAGACATGGAAAAAACGGTAATGACACTAGAGAAAACCAGACATTATTTACATTATTCAGACGATTTTCCTCATCTTTGTCGCCATATTTATTACAACGTTTCGGCTGTTGTACTCTCCAGCCTTCTTCAGGTCGTTGGAATGTTGAACTGAACCCTTTATTTCGCTCACTGTGGTAGATTGTTCTAGTTCCACGTGCCATGCCATATTTAATGGATATCAGTTATCTGTTACCTCCTGTTAATTTCCGTCTGAAAGTTTTCCACTGCCTTAACCGGGTATTGAACTCACAATCTTTGTGTTCTGTCGTTGGATCTAACTAACTTCTTTTATCCACTGTGCCATGGATATGATCAGAACCAAAAATATCTGCAACAATAATAATTCTGGAGCAGGTGTATATAAAATAAAAGTATCCATAAACACACAAAGGATCATATACACAACAATTTATCATAAGCATTAGATATATATAGAAATAAATTCGATCACAACTCTGATCTTAAGAACGCCACACTTATCAAAAGCGAAAGTTACATGCTTGGATGGAAAGTTCTAGAGAGTGTTGCTATCGAATCTTATTAAAATATAAATCTGAGCCCCCGATGTTTTCAAATATCTCTGTTTCTGAAAAAGTTACTCTAATCCCAAGACAACATACAGTGCTACTAAAATATTATATATATATATATATATATATATACACACACAGAGAGGGAGAGAGGGTGTCTATAAAGTTCGTGTGAACTAAAAATTATAACTTTATTTCTATTTGCGATAGAATTAATTTGTAAAAAGGATTAGAAAGAAAGAAATCTATATTTTTTAAGGTTTTTTTGAAATTGTATTTAAGTTTCCACATGTCCTCCATCATTAGCAATACAAAGGGTAATACGTTTTTGCAGTTCACGGGAAACTTTTACTAACTGATTTACAGTAATGCCTGTAGTCACGTTAGGTATTTTAGCTATACTTAAAACTAGGTACTTTATAACATTTTTTACAGAGTATTTCTATCGCAAATACAAATAAAGTTATAAATTTTTTAAAGTGCACACAAACTTAATGGACACCCTTTATATCCACGTGTATGCGTGTTGAAACACACGTACACAAGCACACACACACACACACACACACACACACACACACACACAAACATATATATATATATATATATATATATATAATAGCTGGCTACTCGTATTCGAAGATTCTCGTCTACTAGGGCGGTTCGCCAATCCCTATTGCAAGCTCCCGCTCAGACACAATTGTGTTTGTTCAACACCCACAGAACCATGCTGAGCAGACCGTAGTTACAATTTTTGAGAGAGAGCTTGTTATCTTGCGTGATCAACAATCTGAATAAGGCCAGCACACTCAAATCCTCGGTCACGATGACTTGTAACTTCGTGCTAGTACAGCCATCGATGGCCCCTAAAGGTTTCACTACCTAATTCCACTCACACGGATTTGATCAACCCGTTGTATGGTTTTCAGTCACTTTCCAAATTTACCGCACCCTGGGATCGCCTCCTCTAGACCGATAACATCAGGAAGTATCCTTCCTGACAAATCGACTGTGTGAGATTCGAACCCGGGTCTCATGCTCAGAAAGTGAACGTGCGTGGAGGCTGAAAGAATCTTTGACCGAGAAAAATTACATATATACATATATAAATGAGGTTGTTGGGCACCCCGTATCGATGTAATTGTTAGCAAACTTTCCTCGCTAGGACATTTACGGCTGAGTAGTGAGTTCGATCCTCACTGGGTGCCCCCTACTTTCGGCTTTGAGCCACATCTAAGCTACGCTTGGAAAATCACTATAAATGGGGTTGTAGTCGATGTTTCCAGATTTACTAATCGAGTTCGGTGTTCGAGTTTTCCGAATGACGACGAAGTACAAAGTTTGCTGTCACCCGCCATCTTTAAAATTATCTTTCTTTCTCGTATTAAGTTTCAATAACCTCTCTTTACGAAAACAAGTTTTTCATGATACGTGGATCACTTCCCGCCATGTTTTGTACTGCCTACAATTCATTTTTCTTAAATTATTTTTTATTGGCAGTACTGTTTTTATAATAGATTATTTTGTGTTATATTATTTCAGATTTGATAAAACAAACCAAATATATATTAAAAATATACAAAAGAAGAAATCAGTCAGTGTAAAATTTAGTTAAATGAAATAAATGAATATGCCTATGATTGTACTAAATAATTGAGACACATCAATTTGGAAAGACTTAAAAAAATCAATACTAAAATTCGCTGCACATCCTCTGTTATTTAAGAGGTTCTCACATATGGCAGAACCATAGATATTTGGGACATTCCCATTCAAAGATAAGGTTTGATTCCTGATCTTAGTGGGAACATGTTGTTTAATTCTCATGTCCAGGCGTTGAGTCGTTTTCCCTATGTAGTCAGCACCGGAACTACAGTTATATTTATAAACAATAGAATTAAATTGAGGGGGAGGGAAAGCATCCTTGCACCCAGAACGAAACATAGTTAGGGCTTGGAAAACTATACGGACCACATCCAAGAAAAAATCAACGCCAAACATTAGCTTAAATCTGCCCAATTATGCTTTCACACTTGGATCCAATCCAGGGCAATCTAAGATAGACAGGACACTTTTTAACTGTACAGAGTTTGACCTTTCTGAACTTCACAATCTTGTTCTGGATGACCGAATTAACAGTATCGGGTGGGGGGGATTCCTAAATCGCATAAAGTTGCCTTCACAAAATTGATTTCATCATCCATGAAAGACTCTGAGCATATCATTAATGCCCTATGAACTAGGGTTCTAATTATGTTTATCTTACGTTTTCTAGGGCAAAAGGAATCCCAACGCGTATATAACCCTGCAAATG
Organism: Acanthosepion pharaonis; assembly: GCA_903632075.3. NCBI lineage: Eukaryota > Metazoa > Mollusca > Cephalopoda > Sepiida > Sepiidae > Acanthosepion > Acanthosepion pharaonis. Next base: position 277,756 of record CAHIKZ030002151.1, read on the forward strand.
TTGGTTTCCTATAAACCGAGGTGAGAAAAATTGTCGGTGTCCGATGTATTAGAACACCCAAGAAGTCTAGTTGAAAATTGGATTCCTTCTCGACCGTAAAACTCAACGATGGACGAATAACATAAAAAAGAGAGAAACTTATCAGCCACAACTACATTATTACATAAACAAAAAGTATCGTCAACATATCGACAATACAGTTGAGGACGAAGTACATTACGTATTCCATCTTCGTGAAAGCCTATAAAAATATTGGCAAGCGCAGGACCCAAAGGGGAGCCCATAGCAACACCGTCAATCTGTCGATACATAGTATTATTAAAGCTGAATTTGACAGACGACGTGGCAAATTTCATCAAATCCACAAATATAGTCTCAGGAATACTAGGTGGGGACAAAGAACTGCGATAAAGCAAATCGCAGCAAATATTAATTCTTTCCAAATAATGGAAACAAGGGAATAAAAACAGATATCAAAGGAACGCATGAACTTACCTGAAGAAGACAAATTTCGGATGCGGTCAACAAAGGAAAAATAATCCTTTATACAAAATCAACTTAAACGCTGCAAGACTGGTTCCAAAAGTAATGACAGCGAGTTGGCTACCTTGTGTGAGGCTGAACCAAACATTGCCAGAATTGGTCTTAATGGTACCCCATCCTTGTGGATTTTTGGAAGCCTATACAACTGGGGACGAATTGACCCCGACGGTCGAATTTCATTGGAAATTTCTTGTGAAAGAACCCCAGTTTTTACCCACCTCAAGAGTAATTTCTGAAATTTTATTTTATTTGAGTCATTTGCATCACAGGTATCAGCAGCTCCCAGTTTTACAACAGCTTAAAGAACAGAGGGTGTGCAGCGAATTTTAGTGCCGATTGGTTCACTGTTCAGTCCCGGTCGCATTCGTCATTTCATCTCAAGGTGCTGGAGACATTTTATATCGGGTCCCGCAAGCCTTCCCTGTATAAACAGCGTGAATGTTTGATGGGGCTCGTTGTTATTTGTCTTTAGCTCATTGTGTTCATTTTTTCCCTTCTCCTCATTACACATTTTCTGTTGTTTTAATTTAAGTTAAATATCCTGTAGAGGCCTGAAGAGCGGGAGCGAAACCGGTTGCTTCGCCTTTAACATGTCTTGCAATATTAAGGTACACACTTTTATTTCTGTAATTAGATTTTGTACCTTCAAAAATTTATATATATATGGAAGATTTACTTCCATAGCCTTTTCTGCGATTAAAATACTCACACAGAAAGGAACAACACAAATATCGTAAAGTTTTTTAATTTTTGAAAAAGACAGCAGCAAGAAAAAATGAAACATAAATTAGAATTTAAGCCTAACGTTATCGGAGATTATGGAGTCATTTAATATAGAGAAAAATAATTTATACTGAATTTTTTAGAGTACTAACAATAAAAATATTAATTGATAAATAAAATGATTGAGGATAGAAAATCGAAAGTTGATAAATATAAATTTACGTAAGCAAAAACAGAAAGTAAAAATACGACAGGAGATCTTCAAGTTAGTTGCACAAAAACAAAGGAATACTAACAGAAAAATAGGTAACTGTAGAAAAAGTTGAAAGACATAATAATAAACAATACATATGTAACTTCAAACAAAATACTAATCAGATTATATATAATAAATGAATTATAACAAAAAGATTGTAAATTATATCAAATTATATTATTACTTTTAAGCAATACTTACGTATAAAACTAAAAAAGAACACTAAATAATGATAATATGGATTGCAACGGTGGTTATACGGTTAGCGATGATAATATAACTAATGGAGATAACTGTCTATATTTCTGAGATGAGGTATTATGTACACTATTTACATTATTCGGACAATTATCCTCATCTTTGTTGCCATATTTATCACAGCGTTTCGGTTCTTCAGTATCTGTCTATATTTCTGAGATCAGGTATTATGTACACTATTTACATTATTTCGACTATTGTCTTCATCTTTGTCGACATATTTATTACAACGTTTCGGTCCTTCAGTATCTGTCTATATTTCTGAGGTGAGGTATTATGTGCACTATTTACATTATTCGGACTATTGTCCTCATCTTTGTTGACATATTTATCTCAACGTTTCGGTCCTTCAGAATCTGTTTATATTTCTGAAATGAGGTATTATGTACACTATTTTCATTATTAGGACTATTGTCCTCATCTTTGTTGCCATAATCCTCACAACGTTTCGGTCCTTCAGTATCT
>CAHIKZ030002151.1:285000-312500 GCA_903632075.3 Acanthosepion pharaonis
AAAATTAATTAATCAACCATTAAATAATTAGTACAATATATTGAATATTTTATTTTCCATATAAACAACATTTTTTGAGTTTTTATTGAATAAATTTTGATGATATATACATTAAATTTAATGTTATATATATATATATATATTTCCAAATTTTCTTTAAAAAAAAATTATATATCATGCTTAATATATATATATAAATAGGAATATTTCCATATAAATATATTTATTAGAATAAATGGATACAAATATAATATATATGAATATATATAAATATATCATGGTTTGTTCTCTGAATCTAATAATGTTCTATTAAAATATAGACAAATTTATAATTTATTTTATATAAATTCAAAATATGTCTGATAAGCTTAATAAAGGACCAAAAAAAAAAAAAAAAAAAAAAAAACTATGGATGAAACTTGTTGAAAGAATATATTGGAAAATTTATATAGACATAGAGATGATCAAATTTAAATCAAATTGCAAAAATTAAAGACATGCAGGAGTTGCTCAATAATATTGTTCTTTGTTTTTGCTTTATGGAAGTTTCAGCTGCAACAAGTTGAATACAATATTTTGCAATTCAATTGCCCTTTTTATATATGATATATATATATAAAATATCGACGCGGGCATAGAATAAAGCATAAATGATAAAAATTTTTGGATGAATTGACTCAGAAGATGAAAGAAATTAAATAATAGAATTTTTCCATCGAAAAAATTACTTAATAGAATTTTTATAAGATAAATGGAAAAAAAAAAATGATGAATAAAAGTTATCAATTTTATTATTTTTGGAAAATATTTGAACGACTTTACGGATAAAAAAAATTATTTTTTTAAAAAAATATTCAACTTACCCTTTTATATTTGTGATGAGAAAAAATATAAAATAAATGAATACTTTTTGGGATTATAAAGTTTGTAGACAGAATTTTAAACTATGAAAAAACAAGAAGGTTAAAAGATTAATTTAATGGTATCAAAACAATTCCCTGACAATTTAAAAATAAATTAAATCATTAAATTTAAAAACAGAACATCCATTTTTACAATGTTATTTAATGGTTCACAAATATATATAAGGACACTGGAGAATAAGTTCAAATTTAACAGTTTAAAAATATGTAAGATTTTACAAACACAAACTTATTTGATTGGAAAAGAATCTACTTATATGTAAACAAGCGGTCTTTAATATAATTGAAGTTTTTTTTGAATTAAACATGCATGTTAAAGAACCAAACGGGAAGTGGTTCCATATTTGTTTGTATTCTAAAGGTTTGGCCGTGAAGTTTAGAACTGGTTCAACTAAAAAGTTTTAATCTGAACATTTTCTAAGTCAAGTAATTATAGCTAGCATCTAGATATTAAAAATTTTTATTCTGTGAATTTTTTTCGCAGCTTATAAAATATTTCATCACCGAAAAAATTTTGAACTCTATGGATTTTTATTTGATGACTACCCTGTTTCTTTCGTCCATATATGGCAAAAGTATTCCATTTTCGGCCTGATTTATAACGGTAGCGGATATATTGATCCTTTTGGTACTTAAATGTGGTACAGACAACTACAATGTTTAAGCATCTTTAACGATTTGAATGTAATTTTCTCTACTTGAGGTATGTTCTTGGTTTTACCGATTCCCAAGAGGCGCTCAAGGCTCTGGGCAAACCTGCTTTCACACATTTCATCGGAATGAAATGGTTTTCTAGTTCTGCTCGATGATGAGTTTCACTAATTTTATTTTTCCAGGCATTGAATTGAACCAGCCAGTTGTTCCACCATTGAGCTCTTCAATTAAATTCATATTAGTTTTCAACTTCTTAACTATAATTATACTTGTTAATGGAAGTCCTTATTCAGAAAATAGCATATTAAAAATAAAAAAAAAAAAAAAAAAAAAACAAAAAGAATTGTGAAAAATAATTAAAAAAAAAATCTTAAAAAGGAAGCATGGAAAATACCTTTTAAATAATTATCTGTCGTTCAAAAAATTAAAAAAATAATTTTGAAAATGAAATGCTAAAACAACGTATGTTTGAAGACAAAATAAAAGCTCGATATGGAAAAAGTTAATGGAAATGCTGGCTTTTTAAGAACATAAATTGAAAAAAAAAAATTAAATAAAAAAAATTTTAAAAAAATCTACAAAACAGAAAAATTTTAAAGAAATATAATTCCAAATTTACGATAAATATTTAATAAAAAAAACAGGGCGAGAATATAATAAAATAGCCAGAACCAAAAAATATCTTTTAATTTGAATGGAACCTGGAAAAAAAAACAGAAAAAAGATAAGACATTTTGACATGATTGTATGATAATTTACTAAAACAGAATAAGACTTTTCCAAAAGGGCAATAAAGTAGAATTTACTGAAATGGGAATCCATCATTGCCTAAATTTAATCAACACTAGCAAATGAATAAAGCAATATAAACGGCTTGTAACAATAATTATTCTGAAATATTTATTTACTACTCCTCCTCAAAAATACATTGAAAGACTTGACGAAATTAAAAAAAAAAATCTTATCTATGAACACAAAAGATCACACACAAAAATTTGCCAAATATATCATATGCAAAATAAATGAACTATACTTTATCTAAAAAATGCAGGATATATATTAAAAATATGAAAATACAACAACAAAAAATTCTATATGGCGCCTCTATCGAATCTAAAAAAAAAAAAAAAATTATTTTGGATTTTTATTTATAAATATATCTCCCAGTCTAAAAGATTTAAATTTTTATTGTTCAATATATATATATATATAAAATATATAAAAATATATAAAAAAACGACGAACAAATTCATAACCAATTTATATCAAAAAAATGTTAATCCATAAATTAATCCCAAACTAAAATAATTTAAATATTGATATTGTTATAAAAATATAAAAATATAATTTATCTCTTTTGTTTATTTAAATATTTATATCAACCTTGATTAGCCTCAGGAATATTTATATATATTTCTTAAATTTAAATATTTTAAAAATATATAAAGTTATTGCTTTTTTTTTTATAAATAATTTTTGCAAAAGTAAAGCATGACATTATTCTTTAAAAAGCCAATCATTAAAATATATTTCTTTTGTCTGTTCATAACAAATGATATATGGTCAAAGGATAAAACATTTCACTTTGACGAATTTTTTATACAGTTATATATATAGGGATATATATATATATATATATATATATATATATATATATATATATATATAATATATTATTTAGACTTTGGTATTTTATCAGGAAAAATGGACAGTATTTTCCCGTTATATATATATATATATATATATATATATATATATATATATATATATATATATAATTCAGCTAAAATAAAATAAAATATTCTTTCTAATAACTGAATTATAACTTAAATAAATATTTACACTTTTATAATATATAATAATTTTTTTATATATATAATTACCCACACACAGACACACACACATATATATATATATATATATATATATATATATATATATATATATATATATATTTAATTATTGGGTACATGAATATATATATAAATAGTGGTACTGGTTTGGAAAAAACTCGGGTAGCTCGACTTGCAGTAGAACAAATCGGTACCCGAACCAAAAAATGGGAATAAAAAAAAAGAAAGAACCAAGAACATTAAAACAGGGCGAAAACAATCGTCCAGTGTTTAAGCTCCAAGTCAAAAAGAAAAAAAAAAAAACCAAATCGAGTAAAAAGACAACTACGTAAAGTGCTCAATACACTAAATAGAGCAAAACCTAAGATAATCCTAAGGAGCCAGGAAAACCTACCTAGGTTTCACCTAAACAGATCTTCAGTGAAGCTTCCCTGAAGATCCGTTTAGGAATCCGTTTGGAATACCTTATTTCGTTGATAGAATCTACGACGCTTTTCATATCGTCTTGTTCTCCCTTCCTTTAATTACTGTTTCTGTTTAAGTATTTCTTTGATTAGTGGAATTTCATTTACTGCTTTAATTTTATACTTCTGCTTGATCGTCTTGATTTTCCGTTTTGAAACATATGAATTTCTTGAAATCTCATCAAGTATCGATAATTCACATTTAATTTCATTAACTTCTCGCTTTAATCATAACTTCCAAGTGACTCTTTTCGATTAATTTATTTATTTGTCTTGATATTAAGTTTTTTCAGTAGCTGCCAAAGCCTTTGCCTATATGACATTATTTACTTGTGATTTTTTCTTGTCGTCTGTCCGTTAACAATGTTTGCAATGCAGCGTTATATGTCTGCACAATATGTTTATTGGACTTTGTCAAATAAAATTTTGGAAGCCGGTTTTTTCTGACATGTGTGTACCAGTTAATTGGCTGATAATTTGAAGAATGTGGTTTTTCGCTTCCATGATTTCAACAATGGCATTTCCAAGGAATTCTGTTCTAATGTCGTTTGATTCATCTTCATCAGTGACAAAACCGGAATCAGTGCAATTGTTTATATCACAGCTAGATTCTTCTGTTTATTTCCTGAGAAATTATTATTTCGTATCTCATTTATTCTAGTTTGTATCTCATAATCTGTCATATTATTTATTTCCACACATGCCTCAATTTTCTTTGGAATATGTCTGATTGTACGTTGTCTTATATTTAGTTTCGTCTTATGTATTTCTGTATTTGAGAGTCTTTTATTTTGCATATCCTTTTGGATATTGGTAAGCATATTTCGGTCGATATATGGTTTTATTTCTTTTTCTACCATATATCTGTATATTTGGTATGTTTGATCCGTTAAATTCTTTAGTCGATTTTCGATTGAAGTCAAAAAATGATGCCATAAATTGTTTATAGATCCAGTATTTTATTTGTAAACATTGAGATTTTTTGCATTTTTTCCTTAACTGTCAAAAGGAAATTTTGTTCAAGAAACCATATCTAGGACGACGTTCAACCAGAACTAAAGAGCTCGTCCTGCCCAGGAGACATGGCTATTCCCCGCCAGATATCATCCCGATATTTCCAAGCCACGGAGAGTTTTATTTATACATTAATTATTATTATTATTATTATTATTATTATTATTATTATTATTATTATTATTTCCTTTGATTTCTGACGTTTACACATTTCTTACCAGGTCCCGCCCAGGGACCTAAGGTTAGAAATGGCATCATGACATTTTCGACTGGCAAAAATAAAAAAAAAAAAATACATAGATAATGCCCTTCGTAATGTATGGGCTGTACTTGTCAGAATAATTTTTGGTATCTCTTTGAGGCATTAGTCAATTAGTCTACTGGAATCTTTTTCAAACAATCCTAGGGCTCCAACCACAACAGGGATTGTTGATGTTCCCATGTGCCACAATTTTGAGATTTCTATTTCAAGGTCCTTGTATTTTGACAGCTTTTTGAATATCTTCAAAGATACATTGCACTCTGCAGGGACTGCCATATCAATAAGGTGGCATTTTTTACACATACCATCATCCACTCTTCTGTAGTTTCCAAGTATCTTAGAGACCAATTGTTGTAGTTTTGTAGGACAGTTCTAGAACTTATCCTCTGCCTCCTTCGGATGTGGGCACATACAAACGATCAACATCGGCTTTGGGATGATGCATGCGGTAGCAAGTGAGAAGCTTTCTCGTTTTGGCGTCCATTCGCTTAATTTCAGCTATGGTCCAGTTAAGGACATTAAAGCTGTATTGCACCACAGGGACAGCCAATGTGTTTATGGCCGATATTCTGTTTTTTGAGTTTAGCTCAGTATTTAGTACCAGACGTACACGCCTGTAGTACTCCTTTCTTACCTTCTCCTTCATTTCGGGGTGTTGTATGCCATCTTCTTCGCAAATTCCTCGGTACTTATAGGTTTCATCATGCTCCAGTTCCTTAATCTTTGTGCCAAAATTATAATTATTATGTTTCTTAATTATTCTTTGTTACTTTTATTTTATTATTCCGAAGTCCATTATTATTGTCGTCATAAATTTTTTAGTTCTATCAATGTTGTCATTTGTAAAAGGTCTCGAGATACCATGGAGCAACGCCCCCAAAGTAATGCCTCAGCTGTTGATGGCAACGCAGCATCTGTTATGGCTGTATAGGGCCACATAGGAATGGCAGTCTCGCAGGAATAACAAGAATGAAGATGGACATAACATCGGATTATCTGAGGGAATCCGGCTCTGAATTTGTCCTTGGGGTTTAATCCCGAAGACTTTTCCATAATTGGGTATGGCGGCAAGTCAGCAGATGTTTAATATCAGAGTTTTCCTTCTCCTAGATGGACTAACTTCCCGGGCTGACGAGTTCTATCTATCCGAAGTGTGTATACATATATATTATATACTGGATGTCGGAGTAAACAGTACGTTAACAAATGTACCATTTCTTTCACAATTATTATTATCATTATTTTTATTTTCTTTGATTTCTGGCGTTTACACATTTCTTTCCGGGTCCCACCCAGAGACCTAAGGTTAGAAATGGCGTCATGACACTTTCCAGTGACAAAAAAAAATAAATAAATTACATAAATAAAGCCCTTCGTAAGGTGTGGGCTGTACTTGTCAGAACAATTTTTTGTATCTCCTTGAGGCATGGACTTCCAGGAATCCCTTCATTTAGTCTACTGAAACCTTTTCCAACCAGTCCTAGGGCTCCAACTACAACAGGGATTGTTGATGTTCCCATATGCCACAATTTCGAGATTTCTATTTCAAGGTCCTTGAATTTTATTATTTTTATTATTCTTCAAAGATTATTATTATTATTATTATTATTATTATTATTATTTAAATATTAATATTAGATTGCAATAGGTAAAAATAACACACACACACACACACACACACACACATTTGGTTCATGGGTATATATATATATATATATATATATATATATATATATATATATACTTTGTATATAATTGTTGTATACGGAATTTTTCAATAACAAACAATTACTATTCTTAAAAATGATTGCTCATCGGAATGAATTCCAATAACCAACAACATCACTTTGATAAGACATATTATTATTTCCAATTGAAACAACATATTATTTTTAAATCAATTTTATAACATATTTATGTTATAAATTTTTTTTAATTAAAAATAATTATATATATATATATATATATATATATATATATATATATATATATATATATAAGAAATTATCATGAAATATTCCGGAGAACATTTTTTTTTTAAAAATAACATCTTTGAAAGATAGCTAATAGAAGAAATAGTCTATTCTAAACCAATAATAAAAGCAGTAAACAAAAGAAAATAACGTTACGACTTTCCTATAAATTTTATACGTCTTCGTCAGTAATAGAAGTGTTACCTTACTTTACATTAGGGACCTCCACTGAATTTTCGATACCTAAAGTTTAAAATTAATTTTTAAAAAGGAAAAAGCATCCTTGAAGATTTCAATTTTAGCTTTAATTGAAAATTGACTGATTAGATTTACTATTTAAACTGATTAAATTTACTATTTCCATTAAGTAAATTTACTCTTTAAACTGATTAAATTTACTATTTCCAGTAAGTAAAATATTCCGATGTATTTCAAATAAATATAAATTGTTTAATTAAAATTAAAAAAATGAAAACAATTCTTGTAAAAATGAATTATTCACCGAAAAGAAAATTCTTCTTAACAAAATAGTGTCCTTAATAAATATTATTTATTAAAGCAATTTAAAGACTTTCTAATTAAATAATGCTACAGTTTTATTGCATTTTTTATTTTACAATTCAGAGCAGATTTTCGGTGAAAGAGCCAACTGTTTTACAAAAACAATTGATGATTTACTTTCTTCGAGGCGTCCCGCTTTTAACTAAGAAAAGAATCCCCACCCTAAAAATATAATATTTCGACATTTTATGAAATTAAATAATTGGATGGTAACATACGTAAAAAATATTTTTACCAAGATTTTCTAAAAAACAGCTTCAAAAGAAGTTCCATTGATTTTTGAATATGTCCTGGAAATTTTGATTAAAATCTCACAATTATTTGATTTCTGAAAGAATTTCCAAATTAATGTGTTTTTCACCGGAAAAACGCACCCCCACAAACTAATGTTTGTCTTCGATCCGTCGCTGACGTAAATAAAAACAAAATTTTTAACCAAAATTTACAACGTGCTAAAAAAGAAGTAAAACAATATAAAACATAATAAGGAAAATACTCTTGTCGTTCCTCTCAATAATAACATAAACATTTTAATAACAAAACTTTGCTTTTATTGAGTTTGAGGCATTTTTTCATCATGCTACGCTGTCTTTACGCGGCCAAGTGGAGTTACCTGTTTTACATTGTATTTACAATCAATAATTAAGAAAAAGATAAATGAATATAATTATATGTAAATGCTGTTAAAATATTTGAATGATAAATGATAGATAAACAAAGCACCTTTAGTAAACAAATAGTCAAAGGTAAACACAACAAAATTAAGCAAATATTACTACTGAAAATGCCTTTCCTTCAACTTTGAAATTTACGACCTGCTTCATAGAAAAAACCAGAGTAATGTTACGCTTAAAGAGTACAATTATTTGTGTTAATGTATAAGTAATTTAACAAATACAATGTTAAATGTTTTTGATTATATAATAATTCTTAGTAAGACATTCTTTTTAATAATATAAACTTGTTAAATAGCAGTTATACTCGAAATGCTTTTCTTACAATTTTGAAATTTACTTCCTGCTTCATAAAAAAAGTGAAATGTATCTAGTAGAATTATTCGAGTCAATGTATAAGTAATTTAACAAATGCAATGTTCTCCGTAGCGTGACAAACTTCTTAATAAATTAAAGTTGTTAAATAACAGCTATTTTAAAAATAAAAATCCATGTATACCAAGGCTTACCTTAAAAAATAAACAAAAATGTATTTTAAAATTTAATAAAGATTAAATATCATTAGATTATAAAATGCATAATAATAATTTATATATATATATATATATATATATATAGATATATATATATATATAGATTATATATTATTATAATTTATTAGCAATATTAAATAATTATTAGATTATAAAATGCATGATAATAAAAGAAAAAATAGAGGAATAAATGGATAACTAAAATATAAAATAATGAAGATTTCCCTTTTAAAATAAATTTAATTCTTTAAAAAACACGTCAGTTCACTGCGACATCAGCGGTGTATATTATTATTATTATTATTATTATTATTATTATTATTATTATTATTATTATTTCCATTCGCATGTATTTTTATTATGTTTATATGTTTTGTATTTAATGTCATTATTTTATATTCCCGCAAACACACTTAATGTTACCTTAAATTTCTATATGTCTTTATCAATTTGTATTAACAACATATTCCGATCCATCTCTGATGGTAAAATAAATCAATAAATAATATCCACGAATGAATGTTGCAAGAACCACCAAAATATATATTTGCGCTTTTATATATATATTATATATATATATATATATATATATATATATATATGTAAGTTAACATTTATGTCAACAGTCAGAGGCGACAGGTTGTTTTTGGCAAAGACGCAATCGTCAAGCCGCGAATGCTGGATTTTTCCATTTATATGGAAGGTCAGTGGTGCATTCAAATTAATCTATTCTAAATGGTTTTTTTTTGCGGGATTGGCTTTTGTTTAATTTTTTTTATTTATTTATTTGGTTTAATTTATTTGGGTTGTTTTCCTTTTCATTTTTGTATTATTTATTGAAGAATTTTTTGATGTTTTATTATTTTATTATTTTTTTGTTATCTAAATTTTTATAGGTCGCTTATTTAATAAGTTGTTTTTGTTCTGGGAAGATTATTAAAGCCATTTATTCGTCCAGTATTTAGATTGCTTGCCGAAGTCTCTTTTCTTATTTTTTAATTCAATTTATTTATTTTTTCTGAATTGATTATTTTTACTTGTTTTTGCTTATTTATGAATTATTTTATTAGTATATAACGGTTATTTTATATATAAGCCATTTGTTAATTATATTCTTTTTATTTATTTATTTGGATTAATTTATATCTGTTTTATTTAATTTTTTTTACTTATTTTTATTTTTCATATTTATATTTACTTTATTTGTTTTTCGATTATTGAGTAACGTAGTAATATTTATATTTTATTATTAGAAATTTTTACGTTTAATTTTTTGATTGGTTGTTGTAGTTACTCTAACGGTTATTTTTGCGGGATTGTTTGTTAATTTATTCATTGTTATTTACTTTATTTATTTGTGGTGATTATTTTTACTTGTTTTTATGTATTTTATTTTTTATTTTTAATTATTCTCCTTCGTCTATTATAACGGGAGTGGTTTGTTGATTTGTTTATTATTTGTTTGGGTTAATTAATTTTAATTGTTTTTTTAAATATTATTTTGTTTATTTGTATTTATTCATTTCAGTTTTCGATTTTTAAATAACGTACAAAAAATTTGTTTCCATGTCTGCGTTTTGAGATGAGCTCAGATTGTTTATTTAATATTTTATACCAAGCCACGGTTAAATCACCAGATAACGAAGAAAAAGTATACATAGGAGTAACTGAAAAACCCTGGAAAACAAGAAACTATTCACACAAAACATATTTCACAAATAGTAAATACGCAAACAGCTCAATTTTTTCTAAGTATATCTGGGAAATTAAAAATAAAACACAAATCAAACTAAAAAATATCATGGAAAATAAGGAAAAGATTAACAGCCTACAGCAATCAATCAAAAACCGGCAAACTTTGCTGGGAAGAAAAAATAGCTATCATCACCTTCCCAGAACAAAATACATTATGTACCAAAAAACTGCCCCGAGCCTAATACACTCGTTTTACGGATGGTAGAAAACTGAATGCAGTACCGGTTGACTAGTGCATCGGATGAGCCCGTGTCCGCTCTGTAATACATATATATATATATATATATATATATATATATATATATATATATATATAACACTGATTATTTATTCAGATTTAGGTTTAGTCTGGTTTGGTTTGGTTTGTTTTACGGCATATCAAAACCTCAATGGGTCATTTAATTCCGGAAACTTTTTTTTCCTGGTAATATTTTTGTTTTGTCAAAAATCTATTTCTGTTAATATTTTTTTTTCAAAAACGTATAGCTGGTAATATTATTTTCAAAAACGTATAGCTGTTAATATTATTTTTCAAAAACTATAGCTGTTAATATTATTTTTCAAAAACGTATAGCTGGTAATATTTTTTCAAAAACGCATTGCTGGTAATAGTTTTTTTTTTTTTTTTCAAAAACCTTATTGCTGGTAATATATTTTTATAAAGTCTTTCTGGCGTTAAAACCTATTTTTACACAAGTTTGGGTGTTAACTATTTGCCCATATCTGGGACCCTAACAGGTGCAGCCACCACGGCTCAGGGTGTACCTGGGAACACCAACAATTAAGAGGTGTTTTCACGCTCCTCAAAGCCTCCTGAAAAAGCTTGCTGTTGGACGTAGTTTATCGTCTTACGCGGATCTAGTTTTTCGTCATAACCTAGACGCGGATGTAGTTCATCGTCTTACCCTGGACGCGGATGTAGTTTATCGTCTTACCCTGGAGGAGGATGTTGTTTTTCGTCATACCCAAGACGTTTATTCAGATTTAATCTACTTAACCGGTTGCTTTATATCCGTTTGATTTGGTTATATGTATCAGTACACATTGATGCAAATATACCAGTATTTCTTTTCTGTTTTGACAAAATTAATTTAGATTCCTTTGAAGGTTAAAATTACAATATATTGTCGTGTTCATAAACAATACATACATAAATAAATAAATAATTATACTTTCACGTAAATAAATAAATAATTATACTTTCCCGTGTCCATAAAAAAATAAGTATAATGCCAAAAATAATTATAACTAATTATAATTATCATGAATTCATTGATTGTAAATCAACGGGAATCGATCCCACATTACTCCTCTACATGCACAAACACGTGTCATTCTCACTATCGGACAAGCAGTTCACACGAACAGGTCGCCAACACCTACATCAACGAAAATGTGGTCTCCTTTCCTTTTTTAGGTTATAATAATCACATTAGTCTTATAGCACTCAAAAAATTATTCTGAAGGAACAGGCACGGAATTCCGTCTTCGGTTCAATAGCTATTAAAAAAAAACCTCAAAGAAACAACAAATTCCGATTGCTGCACACTTTAACCAACCGTTCCATAGTATTGATGAGATCGGATGCGTGCGTTTAATGTGATCATTCAGCAGTCGACATCAAAGACGCAGATCGAAGATAAAATATATTTTCAAGCTAAAATCATATATTAAAGGTTTTAAAAGGGATTTAGGTTTACTCACAGAATATAGTTCCCGCCTTGGAGCCCTCTACCCAACAACATTCCTTGGAATAGTAAGTCTCACTTCATTGTTTATCGCTCGTCTTATTGAAAATGGACATGCATGTCCGAAAATTCCGATCTTAAAATCTTTCACTTCATGTTTCAATTTAGTCAAACGACTAATATATAATAAATATAACCAATTGTATTACTAATATTATTATCATTTTGTTGTATTTTCATTCCTCAAATTTCATTAACCAGGCTATTAAAACTATATATATATATATATATATATATATATATATATATATATATATATATATTCTGTTTCTTTGGATATGAGTTTGTGACCATGGGGTTTCACGGCTTGTGGTCATCAGACAAACTGGTTTATTTTTTAAAAATTGGACCTATGTATGTATATACGAAAGCATTTATGTGTATCAGCGCCTAATCTAGGATTGTTTATATGGATGTGTTTGTGTGAATTAAAATGCGTACACCTGTATGTTTGTGTGTCTGTATGTGTAAAAGTTTCATCCCAAAACGGGAACAGAAGAAAATTTCCCTCCATCAAATATAATCAAACATAAACAATCCTAAATAGATTCATTTTTCAGAAAATAAACCAGTTTGTTGATGATCGAAAGAATATCAAAGCCAGGGGCAAACATCATATCCAGAAATAATAAACATGTTAGCTCTATAAATATGATATTGAGCAGTTTGAAATAAGTACTAATATATAAAATAATAATAATATATACATATTATAAATTAAGTGATTTAAAATATTGTTTCTTCGCTACACAGGAACTATCATGTTTCAAACACCGAAACTAAAAAATTAAAATTTAATTATATAATTATGAAATCAGAACTAATGTTTTTAATTTAATTAGATAATTAAATTTGAATTTCTGTTTGAGTTTTTGAAACATGGTAATTTTAGTGTTAAAATGATGAAGAAAACCATTTGAATAATTCAGTTAATTTATAATATTCAACTCTGTAAATTTACATTGAGCACTGTCTTGTAAAAAAAAAAATATCAATAACAACACCGGATTATAGATCTTACTGTTTATTCTTTTTATTATAAAATATATATATATATATATATATATATATATATATATATATTTATGAAAAAACTAGGTAATCCGTATGGGTAATGGTGAGGGCGATAAAATCCAGAGAGCTCAATGTAAATCCAGACAAATAATTTAAATAAAAACAGACCACTTTAAGGTTCCATGTAATAAATTATTTCACCACAGCCCTTTTAAAAGGATGCGGATCATCACAAACTTTACTTCCAATGTTTTGCAAATTTGGAAATAATGTATGATGGTTCTTGATCTTTAACAAAGGCTTGGGATGCCTTGATGAAATAATTTAACATGGAAGACAAAATGGTGTTATTTTTTTATTTATTATATATATATATATATATATATATATATTTATATATATATAGATATAGATATATATAGATATGCGGAAAATATAGACATGTTAACGTGTGTGTGTGTTGCCAGTTTGGCAACTTGGAAAAAAATGCTTTTTGAACGTGAAATTATATAGAAAAAATTTGAAAATAGAATTGAAAAAATTTAATTTTGGCCTTTTAAAACAGTAGTTTCAAACATGATCGTATCAAGATTTAAATCGATAATAAAGAAACAGACATTAAATTTAAAATAATAAGTGGAATAAATATATATTTTCATGATGCACTTTTTGAAATAATAGGTTAATCATTTCAAGTTTTTTTTTTTTTTCTAAAATTTTTTTGTCGTTTGTTTCTTTTGATCTTCATGTTTTTGGCCTGTTCATCCCCCGTTCCGAAATGTCTGGGAATATTTTCTTGTCTTTGAAGATATAATTTTAAAATTTTCTTCAAATTATGATAAATTTATTTTTCTATTTGTAATTTTTTTTCTTTAATTTCGTTTCTCGCAGTCCTTTCATTCACGGAAGCTTGTCTTAGCGTCGATCTATCAATCCGTCTGCTTCAGTCATTTTTGGTGTCCTGATGACATAAACTAAAAATGAAGAGTTCCATTCTTAACACAGTTGCGCAGTAAATCATATTCAGACTGGTGCGCATAGGGTGTTTCTTCACCATGAAGTAATGACTTACAAGTGAGCCTGAGAGATTATCTCTCCCCTTTAGTTGGTTCGATCCTCAAACTGTTCGCAACATATATGGCTGAACCCAATTGAATGATTATGCGTATACGCCGATGTCAATTCAACTTAGATACGAGTGGTATAATGGATAGCTGTAATGCATATGATGAATTCGAATTCTGCTTGAGTTCCTTACATTCACGTACGTGGAAATTTAAGATTCATATCGTATGAATTATCCATGTTATTATCTATTTATAATGGATTAAATAAATAAACAATAAACATTTGGGAAAATTTATTGATATTCTAAAAAAAAAGAAAGAGTTTTTTTTTTACAAACCTAAATATGTATTGCCATTAAATAAACGACAAAAGTTTGATAAGTTGAAAAAAAAAACAAATAATTAAACAGCTCATCGTTAAGAAATATTTAGGAAGATTGTTTAGCGAATCCTTACAACTTCAGTCAAGTATCTCTTCATTTTCTTCTTTTATATGACGTCTTCTTTCCGGACATAAGTGAACATGCCTCTCCATGTCTTAGCAATGTTTCCCTCCTCACCGGCATGAAAATACAGACGATATTGTTCGACAATCCAAATGAATTAGGTAATAAACGTGATATAATTTTGTCCTCTTGTATGGTAGCGAATGCTGGACAATCTCCTCAAAGATGAAGAAGAGATTTGAAGTAGCAGAAATGCGGTTCAACAGAAAGATGCTGAGGATATCATGGATCTAACTTATGACCAACAACCAGGTTTTGGAGGCAAAGGAAAAAAAAGAAAACTTATACTAAACATCAGGGAAACGCAGTTGAAATTTCTGGGGCATGTAGTAAGGAAGGAAGGCTTGGAAACCATGTTGCTCACAGGATATTGAAAGAAAGAGGGACAAAGGAAAGCAGTGTTTATCATTACTTGATGAGCTTGAGTAAATAGATTTTAAAAATAGGGATTGAAAAGTTTTAATAACAAAATATTAAAACTTATAAGGAAAGGGACACGGAACAAATGACAGGACAAAATGTGGAGAATCACAAGATCAAATCTAGAAGTCCTGACTGAGGAGAAAAACAGAATAAAAATATAGAAGAAGAATTACACAGGACAGATTGATGGGAAAGAACGGGAAAATTGCAAGGGAAACATTTTTTGAAAACAAGTTACTAAAAATGGATGACTAGAACAGGGTTTGGGAGAAATAACAAAAGACAAAACTTATTAAACCAAAAAAGGCAAGGATAATGTGGATGGCCATGATGTATATCTAAGTCCTGAAGGAAAAGACATATTTGTTTTAAGAATTTTTTATACATTCACAAAGGACAGATTCAAAAGGGATTTATTTTCAAGGCGTAACATTTCTTTTGATGATTTTGAAAAATGGATGGTAGAACAGGGTTTGGGAGAAATAGCAAAAAATACAAAATTTATTAAGAGCTACAATGGATAGGAATATAATAGGGCCATGATTGTATACGTCCTGAAGGGACACGGCACATAAAATAAGACTCTTCTGGAAAACATATTTATTCTCCTTCAAAGGACAGATTGAGGGAAAGAGGGACAGAAGAAATCATTTTTAACATTCTTGATGAGTTTGAGAAAACGGATTCTAAGAACAGGGTTTGGGAGAAATAAAATAAAAATACAAAGCTTTATTAAGATTACAATGGATAGGATGATGTAAGGG
The DNA here is from genome assembly GCA_903632075.3 of Acanthosepion pharaonis. Taxonomy (NCBI): domain Eukaryota; kingdom Metazoa; phylum Mollusca; class Cephalopoda; order Sepiida; family Sepiidae; genus Acanthosepion; species Acanthosepion pharaonis. The sequence goes on from CAHIKZ030002151.1 coordinate 301,189, forward strand.
CCATGATTGTTTACGTCCTGAAGGGACAAATACATAAAATAAGACTCTTTCTCTACATATTTTGATTGATTTCAAAGGACAGATTGAGGGAAAGAGGGACAGAAGAAATCAAGGCGTAACATTCTTGATGAGTTTGAGAAAACGGATTCTAGAACAGGGTTTGGGAGAAATAGCAAAAATACAAAGCTTATTAAGAGCTACAATGGATAGGATGATGTGGAGGGCCATGATTGTCTACGTCCTGAAGGGACTCGGCACATAAAATAAGACTCTTCTCTACATATTTATTCACCTTCAAAGGACAGATTGAGGGAAAGAGGGACAGAAGAAATCAAGGCGTAACATTCTTGATGAGTTTGAGAAAACGGATTCTAGAACAGGGTTTGGGGGAAATAACAAAAAGTCAAAACTTATTAAGAGCTACAAGGGATAGGAAGATATGGAGAGCTATAATCGTCTACGTTCTAAACGGAACATTAAAAAAGAATCTTCTTCACATATTTATTCAACTTCTACAGCGATGCTGTCCTAATAGAAGTGGAGACCCTGCCAAGTTTTATTATTGATGGGCGCAATCTTAGCAATATAAGATACTTAGATGACAGTAGGTTAATGAAAAAACAATTTACCACTTACATAGGGGAGTAGAAGAGAGAGAGAAAAAAAAAGGACGAACTATCAACTGCGACGTATGGTCATCAGCAAGAGAAAAAGACCAGGATGCGATCTAAAGGCAAAAATGGAGATGTCAATATCAAATAGGGGTAGCAGTTCAAATATCTGGAATGTGTTTTAACAGATGGATAATATGGCACTTAAATCTGAGCCTGTACGGAACTACCAAATGTTGTCTTCCAAAAGGGAAGCAAGGTACTGAGAAACAGAAAAAGCGTTAAAAACAAAGTCTACAGGATTGCTATGTGTTATCCATCCTCTTATTTAGCAGTGAATACCAGACAATCTGTACATGGATAAAACAGAAAAATGGAGGCAGCATAACTGTGGTGCTGCTGAAGGATACTAAAAATTCCATGAACAGAGGAAGTAAGCAACAATGAATAAATGCTAACAAAAGAACACTTGTATAGAATCAGGAAATGACTGCAGGAAATAATTGAACGTATAATGAAGAAGAAAAACTTGGAAACACTGAAGGCAAGAGAGATAGGTGCCAATGAATATTTGATTACGTATTTGTTGTATAGAACACACAAGATTACCTGTTGTAAATGAGGAAAATATTTAAATTGAAAATTTAGTATATCGCTTGTAACACCAAAATTGTCCAAATCACGTGACTGCATGGGATAATTATCCATCCCGCAAAATGTTTAATATCTAAAAACCACTAAACTAAGTTTCTTTTTTCCAGGATAAGACGGTTACATAACTGTTGTGGATTCCGGGTTGAAATCCGGTACCAATAAATAACAAACGCCAGGAATGAATATATGAAAATAATGTATTAACGTAATAATACAAACTGGTAATGCAGGTTAGTAGTTCCAGGAATACGGGTTAGTAGCAAAATATATAGACAGTCTTTGGTATTGAAGTATCGCTGTATGACTTCTTACTGTGTCTACGTGCTCGCTCACTGTGACTCCTACAACGCTGTTACCTCACCCCTCACTCTTCCGGTTACCAACAACCTTTTACTCTGTCACTCTGGACTCGACTCCTCGGTCTTGCTCTCTCTGGTCTTCACGTAGCCGTAGTATATGTATATACTGGGTGAGTCCATTTGTGTAAAAAGGGGAGAACCCCTGAACAATAACTTGACGCCGTTTTTCTTGGGAATCACTGAAAAATCCTTTGAGTTATTGAGCTACAAACAAAGCAGTTTGTTTTGTGTCAAGTCCATTGTCTTCCCAACTGAGCAATGGTGAAAGGAAAAAGATCATTCAGACCTTCATTAATGATAGCAACATTCATACTCTGGCTTCCATCTTCAAAGTCCATTCAAGAACCATTAAGAGAACAGGGAATAATTGAAAAAAAAAGAAAGAACAGTAGACAGGAAAACTGGATCGGCAGGTCACAAAAGGAAGAGGGGTTATCATTTCAACTTAAAGCTAAAAAGATCAATTAAAAAACACTCAACACAATTCATAAGACGTTTGGTACATGAGAGAGGAGTTTCAGGTATGACAGTCTAAAGTGCACTATAAAAAGACATGAAAATGAAATCGTACATGAAACCTGTGAGGCTTCTTGTTACTCCAGGATAGAAAGTCAAAAAGTTAGAGAGGGCGAAGATCATCTTGAATAAGGTGGAAAATTATCCTCGAAAAATAAATATATATTTGAATATTTATTTCAGTAATTCATGAGCTTCTGATCCCTAGATGTGGTTAATTAAAGATGAACATGTCATTTTCGTTTATGATCGAATTCATCATGAAATTCTGTTAAGCTTAGAGAGTAATTATATATTCTTATTGCTCAAAGTAGAAGCCAATAGTATTATAAAAAACCTTGGGGAATTCCGTTGAAATATCTTTAATCATTTCTACAATTCAACGATTCAGAGCTTCATCGAAAAAACATTTTGCTATTACATGATTTGGACAAATTTGCAGTTACAACCGGAATATCAATAAACTTAATAAAATAATAAAATATATATTCTGTAATAATTAATAAAATCATTTTTATCTGGTTTCTTACGATTCAGGTTTAAGAATTTTTAATAAAAATTATGAACTTAAATAAATATATATGTATTGTGTTTGCTTTTGTGTAAATAAAAAAAATGGAAATTTACTTGGCACTTTTGCTTCCACGACGAAAATTCTCATAAAACAAGTTGCAGTTGTATCGATGGAATAGAAATGTCAGAGGCAAAAGGTTAGAGGTGAACTATAATCAACTTTGGATGAAATTTATATGGAACGATAACGGTTCAGAAATCATCGGCTTTAAACTTAAATTTTCACGTCCTTTGTGACTAACGCTTAGAACAAATCACAAGTAAAATACGTTTAACGCAACCAGTAGTAATGATGAAACTATAATCCTAATCAATTATCGATGTAAGGTATTATGTATATTTCTTAAAACATATTAAATAGCTTTGTTATTTAATATTAAGCATTGTTTTTCCTTACACTATAGAATATTTATATTTATTTATATATACGATATATATCAATATATATACATCTAACTATATTTTCCCATTTAATTACACACACATATATATATATATATATATATATATATATATATATATATATATATATATATATATATATATATATGTATGTGTATATTTTTTTTTTTTATTTTACTGCCACACCAAGTACAAAAACTGATTCAAATATAAGGATCATATTTCCCATTTTATTGTTAAAATAAATACAAAAGTATCTCGTTTGAAAAAAAGGGAAAATTAAGGCACAAATTTCGACCGACACTTCTTCAGAGAAATAACATTGAAGTCAACTCATTTATTGTTTACTTTTACATAAGCTCCATTTCTGATATTGAACACACTAATATAGCATACCTTAAAATAATTTATTATATATATATATATATATATATATATATATATATATATATATATAATATATGTGTGTGTGTGTGTGTCCGTGCAAATATATAGAAAAATAGGAAAGGACCATTAGGTTAATAATTTTGAAGTTCTTTAGTATTTTTGTTTTGATTAAAAAAACAAATTGTGCTTGATACATAAGTAGAGCCTATATTATAATTATTGTTTTTTAAAAATTATATATATATATATATATATATATATATATATATATATATAATTTTTTTTTTTTGAATTTGTAGGTCTGATGAATTGGATCGTGATTATGATTCCAATGCATTAATAAATTATAAACCTGGAATATAAGTGTTCATTAAGTCTTTTATATTATATATATATATATATATATATATATATATATATATATATATATATATATATATATATATATATATGTATATAGATATAGATATAGGTATAGATATAGATATATATGTATGTACATTTATAAATATAGATATTACGTCACGTCGACAGTAAGATTCCGAGTTTCATATCGTATTATCCACATAAGGTAATATGTATATTTACTAATATATACTTTATAGATCTCTACTACCACACTGAACACTATTTTGTTAACATTAAAAATTGAATAAAATATTTATTTGCAAATTTATCGTGATCGCACGCATATATGGTTGCTTGTATCTCTATTTAATTCATATATATATGTGTGTGTGTGTGTGTGTTTGTGTGTGCGTGTGTGTTTATGAGATAAAGATATATATTTTACTTATCAAGAACAATGTTGGGAAAATTGTATAACAAATTGGAAAATGTTTAATTGTGACGCGTTTCGTCTTCCAGGACTTCATTGGACTATATTTGTTATTTTTGCTACGGCTTTTTGATACAGACGAATGAACGAGGTCTGTTTGTTTTCAAATTTTTTAGAATGTTTAGTTTTTATATATATATCTAGCTGAATGTATTTCGTCTGAAGAAAATTTTTTCATTTCATCATTTTTAAACAAAGGTATCCCAAAATATGATAATGGAAATAAAAAGATAAATAAAAAAAGACTATCAATGAATAAACTATAGATATAAAACAATAAACAAAATTCTAAAAACAAAATTGTATAAATATATATCAGCATCCCTAAATAGATATATATATATATAAAAGAATGTGTAAATGAGGATACCAAGTTTTAACAAACTTAGTTCAATAAAGTTTTTGATTTAGTTTTCATTACGCATACATATTCCACATTGGATATATATATATATATATATATATATATATATATATATATATATATATATATATATATAAATATATACAATATATATATATATATATAGACATGAAAAAAAATTCATTGAATTGTCAATATATAATATATTATATATATACTATAATATACATAATATAAATAATAATATATATATATATATATATATATATATATATATATATATATATATATGAATATACAACTCAACTCTGAATAAAACCTGCGGAGGGTCGTTTGGGAACCTTGTGGCATGCATTCGGTGCACCAGGTTTCTGTATTCGTCCCTTCAAAAAAGTGTGGCTGGTCCTGCACGAGGCCTTCACCACTATAATCAAATCTCATGTGCCGGTGTCGGGATGCCGGTTTCCTGGGGACTTATCGGCCTGACCCTCATACGTCGAACGCGACGGGAGAGTCGATTATTATATATATGAATTAGTATAAAATATGGATCACAGATGAATACAATCCGACCAATGATAGGGTAAGCAAAAAATCCAAAATTATCTCAGGTCAATATATTCTAATTCAAGCTATCAATGAATTATGCTAGCCTTCCTCAGCTCTAGACTGACTGTCCCGGAATGGTAGTTTTGAATTTAGTTTAGATAGCAGTCGGCGAAACAGTACGGGGATACTTAAGGGGATGCCTCGTTTTGATAAGGAGTTTTGGTTGGAAACATGGAGATGACTCGCTGTGGGAGTTTAAGTATGCCGAAAATCTTTATTTCTATGTCAATGAATTTAAGTTCCTGCTAGAGGGTTATATTATTAAGAGGTCAGAAAAGAAAATTTTAAAGTTAGAATAAATTATCTAAATAATAGATTACCAAAAACAGTAAGTAAAACCGAGACACTCAAAGATATAAATCGTGATGTAAAACACATATGCACACCTACATACCCACTTACACATATATCTACAAATGCTTACATATATTTACTCATGCACAACTACACATATATCTTTACATATAGACGTGTATATACACCATCCACCTAAACCATTATGGTTCGTTTATATTATCAGAAATACGGAGCTTTACCCGAAATTCGTCAAAAGAAAGATATTAAAGTAAAAAGTTAGAGGAGGGGTTGCATCAAATGGTGGGGGCTGTTGTTTTTTTTGATAGTTAGTTAGTGATAAGCTAAGATCTATATTCATATATAAGTTTGAAACTGTTTCTATGCCTACATTTTATTACTAACTTTCTTCTTTGATTAAATAGTTTGCATTTATCATTTTATTCAATTATTCTATTTTTCCCTCTACACATAGCATGCATCTATCTTTATAACTATTAGGGATATTTGAAAATTGTGTTCCCATTCCGATTCAGTCAGACTCACCGACTGCTAGTTAAACTAAATCCAAAACCCCCATTCCGAGTCAGTCACTCTCGGGTTGAGAAAGTCTGGCATATGTCAGTGCTGGTCTGAAATAGACTATACATATATGAGGCAATTTTATTTTTTTTTTGCAAATATATATATATATATATATATATATATATATATATATGCTCTGTTGTAATAAATATTCGATCTCTCTGTGGATCAGTTCTAATATTTAAATTACTAGGATAATACCTATATTCCAACGGATGATGAACCTCTCTATATATATATATATATATATATATATATATATATATATATATATATATATATATATATATATACAGTGCTGTTCGATAAAAGTGATTCACCTGAATTTTTACTAAAAATGTATTTTGTCTATTATTTTTAGTCTTAAAATAATTTTTAATCTTACTAATATAAAGACCCTTCCCGACCACCTAGGAAAAATGTTTATTCACCCTAAGGTATTCTATTGATAATTATAAATTTGAATTTGGATATAAATGACATTCAGCAAAAATGTAACTCAGATATCGTATTCTAATGATTGAACTGGTAAATTTAAAGTGTTTTTGACAAAATATTGAAAACTATTTTACAATACACTCAGAACAATATTCTAGAGAATTCTGGAACAGCTTAAATTAAATCTAGAGTATTACAGAATATTCCAGAAAGCCTCATACAGTATAAAAACAGCTTGAAATAGCCACTCAAGTCACTAACCAGATGAAAGGGTACAAACACGCATCAGAACCACTTAAGGCATCTATTATTGCCCTCTCAAAAGCAGGCAAGTTTACGAGAGAAATTGCAGAAATTGCTATAACCTCAAAATCAACTGTCTCTTGAGTGCTTAAGGCACATAAATATGCCACTCCTGCTCCAAGGACGGAAACAATGGGACGAAAGAAAAAGATTGATGATAGAACTGGCAGGGTAATCAAGAGAGAAGTTGCGAAGAATAGGACTATACCTAGCCAAGAAATTGCAGTCAGTCTAAGCGAAGAGCAAGGTGTTAGTCTTGCCTCTTCAACAGTCCGTCAGTGGCTGTTAGAACAAGGCTACAAATCTTGTACACGAAGATTTAAGCCGCTAATAAGTGTCGGTTGACCCAGCGTTTAATCTATTCGACTGTTCCCCCAAAGGCCTTCTCTCCTACGAATCTTATAGCAGGCGGAAGAAATAGAAAATGAATTGTTCCATCACATACACACACACACACACACACACACACACACACACACACACATATACATATATATATATATATATATATATATATATAAAAAATGTATGCATATAAATATAAAACACTCACACACACACATATATATATATATAATATATCATATATATTATTATTTATATATTATATGCGCAGTAATTTATTAGACAGCGCTCAATATAGGGATAGACCTAACACATATATATATATATATATATATATATATATATATATATATATATATTCAGATTTTCGTTAAATAATTTAAACAGGCTCTCTCTACTTATTTTTGACAAGATCATTTCATATTCGTGAATAAACTTTTTGTGCGGTTGTTAAAAGACAAGAGGAAAACACCGTGTTGGCTCATACTGTATATATTCTGAGTACTTTCGGAATAGCTTAATATCGTTATCAGGGTATTGTTAAATATAGATTAAGTAATTAAGTGCTCATGTTTATGAAGGAGAAAAATTGTTGTGGTCATCCGAAGATTTCCATTTTTAAATGTGTCATGGCTGGTTAAGAACAACGTTTTTAAGGGAAGGTAACTAGGAATGCTGTAAACAATTTCTGGGTCTGAGTAGTTGCTAGATAAATGAAAAACTATTAATGAAAAGCGCTGACATTTAAAGATTTTATTTTCTACACATTTTAAATGTTTGTGGATTATTCATAATTAAATTTATTACGTTTTGGTTTTAATTTTTTCATATAAATATCTTCGAGAAACTTTAGTTTGTATTTATTCTTTTCATGGAAAATTATCGAGGTATTTTTGATAAGGATGTTGTGGGTGTGGACAGGTATGTTTTTTAGAAATATTTGAAGTATTATTCAAGTATTATTCAAGTTAGAGCGTTTTTGTATGTCTAACATGGATCGATTGATTGTGTTTATACTTAAGTCGACAGGCAAATATTGCTCGGCTTATGGCCATAGATGAACACTTGAGTCTATAGTTAAGCAAGGATCAGATTTATACTTGAGTCTATAGGTAAATATTATACTTGACTCTATATAAAAAGATTGACCAGGATTATACTTTATACAATGTAATTATTATCTTTTAGGAAACTCATGCAATAACCTCATTCAATAGCCCTCTAAATTAACTGATTATTTTGCCTGATATTGGAAGAACATCAGTAAAAATATTTCTTGAAGTCTTTGTGTATACTTTTATCTCTGTTGTTGAACGGGGTATCTGTGTAATTTTTTAAAACCTTTTTCCTTTGTCTATAATTCTTTCCTTTTAACTTCTTTCGTTATGTTGGTTTCATTTCTGTTCAAACAATGATTGCTTTAGCTTGGATGCAAATAGATAAAAAATAAAATAAAAAGAAGACATTGAAAGACAAAGAAGATGTTTGCTTCTGATCTTGTTACAAATATCTTCCATATTTCACTCAAAACCGTGACGACGCCAACATTACCCGTTTTCTGCACGCTCAATCGAGTCACCATTTCAACGTATTGTTCGCATTTTGACTTGTGCGGGTGCAATTATTTCTTGTGTCTCCATTTGTTTCAACTAATGGTTATAACTGCCAAGTGCCTATATTGCAGCTTTTGAAATTAATACCAACGGAATGGCGATTATTCAAGTCGGGGATTGATGATTTTACAAGTACTTCTTTGTACTTTATTACTACTTAATTTTTCACTGGATATCTGAAATTGTGTCTTATAAATTAGAATGTGAATTTTATAGTTGAAAGGGCTAGATGCAACCGCATGTCCTATGTTAACTGTTTCTTCTATCGCACTTCTCGGCTTCTTGTTTGCCATCAACTTGATCTTGAAAAATATGAATGCGATATCACTAGTTATCTTTTATGTTCTTAATTATTATCCATTTATCACCTGAAAAGCTTATTTTTTTATATTTTCTAACAATCAATAAGCCCATGCGTCTTAGTGGCTTTATTGTTTTGCTTGTGGTAAAATAATATTAAAAAAAAAAAGAATTCCAAATTATTACCAGCTGGCATATTTCATGTTGGCCAAGAAAAACAGGTAAAAATAAACGATCCAAATAAATAAATAAAGTAAATAATAAACAAATTAACAAATCAACCCCGTCAAAATAAACGTCAGAATAGACTACAAAAATTAATTAAAAAATTAGTCGAAAAAATAGCTATAACTGCTATGTAAACGATAAAAAAATTACGACCTTATTTAAAAATCAAAAACCGAAAAGAGTAAATAAAAATATACAACATAATAAATAAATAAATACACAAAAACAATTTAAAATAAGTTAATCCAAAAAAGAAAAAAATTAACACTCACTCCGCTGTTCTCATTGATATTTTTTATTTTTACAAAACAGTGCTCAATGTAAATTTACAGAGCATAAACATTACAAATTAACTGATTTAAAATATGGTTAGTTCGCTACACAGGAATTACCATGTTTCAAAAACCGAAGCTAAAAACTTCAAATTTAATTATATAATTAAATTAAAATTATTATTTTGGAATATCAGTATATATATATATATATATATATATATATATATATATATATATATAATTAATATATATATATATATATATATATATATATATAAAACGTATATATATATATATATATATATATATATATATATATATATATATATATATATATATATATAGATATATATATACATATATATATATATATGCATATATATATATATATATATATATATATATATATATATATATATATATATAATGTATTGTTTTAAGCTTATCCCGCTAGATCAATTACGTCAGAAGAGAGTTCGTTACTCACGGGATCTCTGATATAGTTCTCCATGTGCCATTCAAACTTAGTAAATCACCATTATAACGTGCATATGTCAGGGTCCCATTAAGGTACTACTGGTAAGAGATAAAAAAAAGTAGCACCGGCCGCATGGTTGGTCAAAATGTGGATAAAAATCCTCCACCTGGCTTTTTGGTTAAGGAGAGTGGCTAGACACGTAGCAGAAGTAAAAACCAGATTTGTGAAAGGGCGTATGAACATTCTTCTAGGATCAATATTTATCTAATATATTGGAGTATACTGACCCCCATAGCTGTGTATGCGGCTAGGACGTTTTTGATACGACATCGCTGGGACGGTGTGGTGCCAAAGCACGCCTGATAGACGTCTAGGTATTTCCATGAATTTAAATTGACATTACTTTAATATATTGATGTCAATGTTTCATATTGACACTTGCAGGCACACACACACACACACACACAGACATTATATATATATATGTGTGTGTTTTGAGAGAGAGAGAGAGAGAGAGAGAGAGAGAGAGAGCGAAGAAATATAGTTTTAAGGTGTGCTATGTTTATGAGATAAAGAGCTCAATCTAAAAGGTATAGCGTATGTAAATATAAAAGTGAACATTGAAGTCAGCACTTAGAGGAAACAGGCTGTTTTATGATAGATGCAATCCTCAGGCCACGAGTGTTGGGTTTTTTCTCGACTCTTTATATATACGGGTCAGTGGTGCATTGTGGGTAGTCCAGTCTGACGGTTATTGCGGTGGGAGGGTTTATTTATTTATTTATTCATCAGCTTACAGCTATCAATCCAAAATCTTCAAACTTTGTTTGGCGGAAAATAGCTATTATTACGTTCCCAGATCAAAAGAAATTACTAATTAAACGATCTGAACACATTTCAAAATACTGACGTGAAAACAAATTTTTCTATCGAAAACTGAAAAGAATAAATAAAAACAAGTAAATAAATTAACAAGCAAATACTAAACAAATTAAACCACTTCCGTTAGAATAGACGAAAAATAGAAAAGAAAAAGAAAATAAAGAATAAAAACAGGTAAAATAATCAATCCAAATAAATAAATAAAGTAAATAATAAACAAATTAACAAATCAACCCCGCCAAAATAACCGTCAGAATA